>NIPM01000078.1:560227-584738 GCA_002738285.1 Holacanthella duospinosa | reverse complement strand
GAATAATTCCTCATCTAACTTCACCCCCTCCACTTTTTGTTTTTACTGCTGTTCATCAAATGTCTCAACTTGACTTAAGAGAAAACAACTTTCATTAGTATCCGTTTTTTGTAAACAAGCTGTACATCATACATACACTCCTTTACTCACTCTCGGATTCAACTTACAAGTTAAAAATTATACCTAGTAGTTCCACAACCTTACTACTATACTAAAGACATGCAAAAATTTTTTTTNCCTCATCTAACTTCACCCCCTCCACTTTTTGTTTTTACTGCTGTTCATCAAATGTCTCAACTTGACTTAAGAGAAAACAACTTTCATTAGTATCCGTTTTTTGTAAACAAGCTGTACATCATACATACACTCCTTTACTCACTCTCGGATTCAACTTACAAGTTAAAAATTATACCTAGTAGTTCCACAACCTTACTACTATACTAAAGACATGCAAAAATTTTTTTTGAATTTACAAATTTTTATCAGATCAATCTCATTGGAGATCCAACCTCCAATAGTATACTTAATCTTATTATAATCACTAGGTTCAAAAAGACATTGAGGCTCTTCCCGTTACACATGAAAGAACTTNCTTACAAGTTAAAAATTATACCTAGTAGTTCCACAACCTTACTACTATACTAAAGACATGCAAAAATTTTTTTTTGAATTTACAAATTTTTATCAGATCAATCTCATTGGAGATCCAACCTCCAATAGTTATACTTAATCTTATTATAATCACTAGGTTCAAAAAGACATTGAGGCTCTTCCCGTTACACATGAAAGAACTTNGTATACTTAATCTTATTATAATCACTAGGTTCAAAAAGACATTGAGGCTCTTCCCGTTACACATGAAAGAACTTTTAGACTTTAAGAAATTGTATTAGTATTGTGGCGCCAAATAAGAATTTTGGATCTGTAAGAAAATCCGAATCATTTGATTGGTTGAGATTTCTTTGATGAGTTGAAAGAATTTAATCACCGTGACCCTTCTATACTTTTTTTTCACTTGAAAGAGTACTCTACAGTCTCATCTACCCCATTCCAAATTATCCTTGATTGATTCAACATTTAAATATCCAAAAAAAAAATTTTTTTTAAACAAGTGTTTATTTTTCTTCCTCAATCAATTAAATCTTTGTTGTTACGTAATTTTCTCATATCCTTCAGAATTATGAATGTCTGACTAAATTACTAAATTTTCAAATTATTACTTGTATGTATTAAACTAGAAAGATATGAGGAAATCAAAATATTTAAAACTTTTGAAATTTCATTCCCGCCAAATTTTTTGACCTATTTTTTCTTTCAAATTTCAACTTTTAACGTTCCCAATAACCTCAAAAGTAGTATTTGTGAAAGAAATTAATTTCTTAAAGTATATAAGTTCTTTCATGTGGAATGGGAAGAGCCTCATTGTTTTAAAATTTTTTAAATTATGAATCAAAAGTTTTGAAAAGAAGAATAAAAAGTACTTAGGATATATTTTAAAATGGTGAATACATTTTTTTTTCCTAAGTGAATGGTATCTAAGAATGACGGTGTAGCACCGTGTAGGATGGTAAGGTTGTAGTAAGGCTTAGGATAGTTGGTTTCTAGATTTATAGGGGTGAGGTGCGGAGTAATGACGGGGTTTCGTAATGACATATTTCACTCCGTTTTCGTATAAAGAAGGAAAAGGCTCGTTGGGAAGCATGCAATGATGCAAATTGTACAGAATCAACATGAAATGAATGGAAAGAAGATACGAAACTTGAAAAAAAAAAATATCTTTTTGGTACATTTCGACATGCTAACAGAGGGAATGGGAAAGTACTTCTTCCGTCGTCTTTGAGTACACTGGAAGACATAGGAATCTTCTTCGTTATTTTATTTTTTTTTTTTTCAGTTGAGAAACCGGTTTGAGCCCTTTTTGTTTGCTTCAGAAGAAGAATCTTCTTTCCTTTCTCACCATCTTGAGTTTGACTTTTTGCTTCTTCTTACCTGATACACTCAATTCCGCCAAAGTACATTGAACAGTGGACTTCTGGGATCCAAATAAAATGAAAATCCAAGTAGAGATATGTTAAAAAAAAGGGCTTTGTTTTCAATTCAACCTTTTGATATCACCAACCAACCAGAGACCTCTCCTAAGGCACAAGATTTAAGGACGAGAAATGAAAATGAACCTTCAATGGAGAAAGAATAATGGAAAAAGCTTCTTTTTTTTCTTCTTCTATTTATTCCGTTTCGTTCTTTATAGCGAAGAGAAATTGCTTCCAATGGGTCCACTTATTCTATTTTACTGCCACTCTGTCAACTAAAAAAAAATCTGAATTTAGACCAAATACTTGGATTTATGAATAAAAGCAAGTGCGAAAACGATGGGAGTGGGAATTTAGGGTATAGTTTAGTTTCCCTGTCCTTAGGAAAATAAGGACCCATAAGAATGATGAGCCTTTTTTTTCGTTTTTTTTCCGTTTTTTTTCTTAACGCTTTCTAACCAATCCCCTAGTCTTCACTTTCTCCCAACTCGTTGTTGGAAAGTGACTCTATGACCTTAGAACAGTCAGTCACATAATAGTCTTATAGAAAAAGAAAATGTAATTTTTTTTTTCTTCCTTTTTTTTTTTTTNGAACAGTCAGTCACATAATAGTCTTATAGAAAAAGAAAATGTAATTTTTTTTTTCTTCCTTTTTTTTTTTTTTTTGTTCTTCTGTTAAATATTTTCAATTAAACTGGATCTGGTAGGAGAGTTATGAATATTCNGGAATTTAGGGTATAGTTTAGTTTCCCTGTCCTTAGGAAAATAAGGACCCATAAGAATGATGAGCCTTTTTTTTTCGTTTTTTTTTCCGTTTTTTTTTCTTAACGCTTTCTAACCAATCCCCTAGTCTTCACTTTCTCCCAACTCGTTGTTGGAAAGTGACTCTATGACCTAAGAACAGTCAGTCACATAATAGTCTTATAGAAAAAGAAAATGTAATTTTTTTTTTCTTCCTTTTTTTTTTTTTNGAACAGTCAGTCACATAATAGTCTTATAGAAAAAGAAAATGTAATTTTTTTTTTCTTCCTTTTTTTTTTTTTTTGTTCTTCTGTTAAATATTTTCAATTAAACTGGATCTGGTAGGAGAGTTATGAATATTCANTTTTTTTTTTTTTTTGTTCTTCTGTTAAATATTTTCAATTAAACTGGATCTGGTAGGAGAGTTATGAATATTCATGAAGACTTTTTGGAACGGCGACGACGTGAAGGAAAAGGAAACGGGTTATTTCCCGTCAATTCCGTTCCACAGTCTTCGTCTTCTTTGGTAGAGTCTACAAAGTTCAAATTTAGGATCTAATGATGATCCCAGCAACACTTTCTCTATTCTAATTATTTAAATAGAAACTTTTCCCTAGTCAACCAATGAGGTTCGAGTTTGTTCAAGGACTTCGGAACGACTTCTTCAAGTCTATTTCCTATTTCCTATTTTGCTTTTTTTTTTATTTTCTTCTTCTGTAGAGTCGTATTTGGTGAACCAAGTTCAACTTCCAGTTCCTGATACATTTATTACCACAGTTCAGTGAAGTCTTTCTTAGCTTTTAAGACTTGGATTTAGTGAGATGAAAATTGTCCGCTCTCTTCCTACTTCCGCTTGACAGAGTAGTCTCGATTAGTTAGGTCATCACCATCTTTTTCCTTTTGGATTCACTCTCTCTTAGTATTAGTCCACTTAGTGACCAAGGAGACAAGAATGGTCTCTAGATTCGGCGCATATGAAATTCTAAGCTAGGCTTATCAGTGTCATGCTAAAGTATGGGAATTGTTAAGCCATTGTTATTATAATCTCCAAGAAACATATTCCAGGAGTACTTATCTCCTTAATGGACTCCATATGCATGCATTAAACTTTAATCCTCAATACAAACCCCCCATTCCCTCGGAATATTCGGAAAGTGAAAAAAAAATAAATAAAAAAATATAAAATAGTTGATGAAAAAGTTCATAGACTTTAGCGAACCTACTGCCGAATCCTATGTCATCCAGTCTACCTTTTAGTCTTCTTTTTTATTTTAATCGATATGGGAATACTAATAAAAAGTTTTAGAGACCTTATGCAACTTATTCTATTTGGAGAGAGAAAAAAAAGGATTTCTAATTTAATATTTAAGAACATAATTTATAATTCTGAGGACACAAATCAATAGCTCTTTCACTCCAATAGACTTGAGGTAGTATAACAAAAAGTTTCAAATGTCCAAGTGGAAAGGTGCGTGGTGCGTGAAGGTTAGTTAAGTAGAAGAAAGTTTAACAATTTTGTACTTTTTTTTTTTACTATACTTTGACTTTTTTAGTGGTTGAAGTACATATAAGATAATGATAATAGGTAATGAATGTAAAAGAAAAAAGTGGAAATGATGAAGAGAGTGGATTATATTAGGTTTCAAAAAAGAGGACTAAGGTTTATTGATACCCAATTCTAAGGTAATCATGGATTCATTTGATGAAATCCAAATCCCTTTAGTTACATCACTTATATAATAAGTATCAAGGACTTTTGATCCTTGTGGTTATTTTTATCAAGTATGAATTTTTCCGTTGTTATTTGACTTCCGGTTGAAGTCTGCTGACCAGCAGGACGTAACTATAAGGGCTGAGAGGAAATTCCTTAAATTCAGTCAATCGGACCAAACTAGGCCTTAAGTGGAATGGAACGGATCGGACACAAAGGAAAACTCTGTTTGTATTCATCTCATTTCTACGGTTTACGGTTTTCTAGGGTTCTACCCAACCAAAGAGTCCGTAGAACTCAATTGACAATTTGACAATGAAAATTTTCTATAACGAAAGAAGAGAGAGAGAGAGAGAGAGAGAGAGAGTCATCACCGTCAGGAAGAGTCGATGAAAGTATAACGTCTCTGTAGGAATGTTATTCTTTCTCCTCCCACCCTCTTCTCCACGGTCTTTTCTTGACAATAAGATCAAGACGTTTGTCTTCTTCCCTTTTCAACTTTTATTTTAGAGTTTAGCTTTAGCTTTAAGAACAGAGTCGCTTCAGTGAAATTCTAAAAACAAATATCTGAGATGAAGCAAGAATAATTTTCTTCTTCATCCTTAAGATACCATGAGTCTGTCTTTTCTATTTAAGATTTGGGATGTCGACAAGGCAAGGGGTAACTACTACACTAGAAGGGTTGAAAACTACACGAATGTGACGGCGATTGTTGACATTAGAGAGTGGATAGCTCTTCGTAGCCACGTTCTCATGATCAGATTCTTGGCACTCGTACAATTTTTTTCGTTTCCCTTTGGTCAGTATCTAAAAGAAATTGTTTTTTTTTTCGTTGAATCCAACGACTTCATTGAGTCTTTCAAGGGTAAGGAGTATATGTTTGTTTGGATGAGGCTGAGGCTGAGGCTGAGACTGAGACTGAGACTAAGGCTAAGATTAAGGCGAAGGCGAAGGCGAAGGCTAAGACTAGGATAGGGCGGGTAGTAAAAAGAAAAGTCCTGTCATTTCCAGCTTCCTCAGCATCTCGACGGCGCTCTCCTGACGTTTTTTTTTGTTGGTGATGGTGATATCTGTTGTGATGGGTATTGTTGTCTCAGTGACTTCTGTTGTGGTCCATAGTCTCTTTATTCCCTTTACCTGCCATTTCTATTCTTCTCTATTCATAAATAAAAGAAAAAGTCTGGAATTGAAGTCTCTCTCTTAGATAATGCAGACTCCTTACCTGACTAAAGGCTCTCTCTCTCTAAGGTCGTCTCTCTCAAGTCTTATTAAGATAAAGAGAGACTTTTCTCATAATTCATCCTCAGAAGAATCCTTAGACACTGCTGCTGGACTTGAGAGAGACTTGACTATTCCTTCTTCTTTAACCAAATCTAAGCAGGGGGCTATATCTTTTTTTTTTCATAGACAAAGAGTTAAAATATGGTCTTGTCCAGCTGAGTGGACACATTCTGACACTTTTCAACTCAAATTAATGTGATTTCATCTTTACAAAGGATCAGAACTGCTTCACTTGGCTCTTTACCAACGACCCAATAACAACGACAACCTAAAAAAAAAAACTACCATATTGGATTGAATGTTTAAAGGTCATTGAACTCTATACTCAATCATGATTGATTGGACTTGACTCTTTTAATTGTGTAAATTATGATGAACCTCTAGGTTGTTAGGTTCTATCCTTAGATTGATGATAGATAGTGAAAGTGTCTCAANCTTTACAAAGGATCAGAACTGCTTCACTTGGCTCTTTACCAACGACCCAATAACAACGACAACCTAAAAAAAAACTACCATATTGGATTGAATGTTTAAAGGTCATTGAACTCTATACTCAATCATGATTGATTGGACTTGACCCTTTTAATTTTGTAAATTATGATGAACCTCTAGGTTGTTAGGTTCTATCCTTAGATTGATGATAGATAGTGAAAGTGTCTCAATTGACATATTCACCTCCAGTAATTATTATTCTCATTCAGACTTTCATTCTCTACCATTGAGTAATATTAGTTATATTCCATTCCATTAACCCATCCTCATCCTCATCCTCTAACACTTCCAATGACTTCAAGCATAATTATGAGTCTAATCAAGAGGAAGGGAAGATGGGACTGAATTTATCCACTGGGAACACTTCCTTTATCCTGAGGAGGGCTAGAATTAAAGGACATGAAGAGACCTTTCTCACTATACTTGTTATATGATATAACTTGATAGAGAAAACTCTGGAGACGAGATCACGTAGTTCTCATATTCTTTGGTTTATTCAAATTCAACTCCAGACTCCACAGAGACATTATTTGATGGACCTTTTTCTTGTTGTTAAGGATTTTTGAAAGACAGATGACAAGACGAGAGTCACGTGTCTTGCTCGAACAAATCTATGGAAATCAAATGGAATTAGAGTTTTAGTGAGTGAAGTAATTCCTTACCAACAACCCTCCCCTAGTCACCACCACCACCGTTTCTCACTGACTCAAAGGAAAGTTTTGAATAGAGAAAATACTAATACTAAGCTTTGGATTGGATAATAAGTTTTCGTTAATTTCCGATTTCTATATTGTCTTCCTCTTCTTGGGATCCTTAGTGAAGTTGAACCTGAACTTGGTATAGGAAATGTGAATAGGAAATGAAGCCTGTGTGGTCGAATGATTTAGAATTGAAGGGTAGGAGATGGAAGATGATCATAATAATCATTGGGTTCATATTCCTTTTTCACTCGAAATCATCAACGGAAGGAACCAAGAAGGGTGTTCAGAGTTCTGGAAAAATTGTTTTCTCTAAAGTCTTGAGCTGAATAAATAATCGAAGGATCTCGTTTCAATAAGGGAAGAGGCGGAGGGTGCACATTAACGAAATATTCCTATAAAAAAAAGAAATCCGTTCTTTCTAACCGTAGAAAAGGTATGAATTTCCTACTTGTTCGGAGAAAGTTGAAAGGAAAGGAGTATATATGCATTATGCATGCGGACTTGGATTCTTTTTTTTTTTTTTTTTTTTTTTTTGCCAAGANCAGTTACAGTTGGATAACCAAAACAAATCTATTCATCCTCTTGAAACCAATGGGGATGGATGGAATTTGAAATTAGTTGAGGATTCTACCATAGCCATTGAGCTAGAGACCATTACCGGTAGTAGTCAGTTGACCATGACCGTGAGGTCGGATGAGAACCAATGGGTGGACGTGAACATGAGTAAAGAGACTTCAAAGATTTATATTTTACTCTCTCCTCTTTTTGATTTACTAATCAATTTTTACTTTCCTTTGGCACTTTATTTTAAAAATATATATGACTTCTGTAGTACTTCCGACGGTTAACTAAAACAACTGAAAATGGATAACTACTGCTAACTCAACCAAAGGAAATATGAATGAATTTATAAAGTTATGTACTCGTACCCAAGAGACAAAGGGATTAGATGTAAGATTAGATAGAGCACTGTCTCAAAGGAATTGAGGAATAATCCATGTCTTCCAATTTATTTTCCATACTTGTCGATAGTAAGAGGTATAAGGGAAACTGAGACTGTGAGACTGAGACTGAGACTGAGACTGTCCAACTGGAAATGTGAATTTGAGTAGCTACTAAAGGGCATATAATTTCATTTCCATAAGAATCCAAAAAGATAGTCGTTAATTCATGTTTATGAGACATGGGTAATGGTTAATGGTTAGTTTTCTAGTGAGCCTTCTGCCCCATGTAACAATAACCTCTCATACTCAACCTTACCCAAGGCCTCTACCCTATTTTGCCCTCATATGGCCAAAATAGGCTACCAATTTCTTACCAATTTTACCACAAACAAATCCATATACAGTGAACTTCGGCTATAGTGACTCTGGGTATAATAGTACTCTGGCTATAGTAAACTATACTGTCCGGTCTCTGCCAAGCAAATGGGAGATTATGTGTTAAGTAGTCTGGTTATAATGAAATCGGCTGTACTGAACTTCCGGCCTTAGTGAACCAAACCTACCTGTCCCGAGAGTCATTTTGTCCGGTTATAGTGAACACGCATGAAATATGTCTGAATTTCTCAATGAATTTTTACTTATTCTTTTATGCCCATCTAAGCACACGACTTAAGTTGGGACCTTAGAGTGAGTGTTAGTCAACACACTCATTCAGTTTAAAAGTCAATTCCAGTCACAAAATATTCTTTGTTGTAAGCTTAGAAAAACTCCATTTAGTGGGAAAAAGTTCATAGGACGTGCCAGTGTGTTATTGTACCCAAATGTTATTAGATGTGAAAAGTAAGACATATTAGTCACCTCTTCCTACCTGCCAACACAACTAGCCTATGGACCCAGGGTAACAAGCTTCAAATCCAAGAGCTAGTTCAATTGGAGGCACCAAAATACTTTACCAAAATTAGTCAAAATTTTACCCAAATTAGTCTTGCGAAAGTTTAGGAGAAAATGATGGAAGCGTCGTCGACTCTACTTGAAATGGAAAATTATTATTAGAACATAACCGTATTCAGTCTTAAGCAAATTTTCATCACCCAGTACTTCTCTACATCGACGTAACTGAATTTATAGTAAAATATTTGGATATAATGAACAATTATTATTGAAATGTAGGGTCCATTCACTATACGGATATAATAAACTCCGGCTATGCTGAACAATCCTGCCGGTCTCTACGGAGTCACTATAACCGAACTTTACTGTACTAGGAAAAAGTTTGTAATTTATAAGAACTAAAAATTTATTCTTTACCACATTTTATTATGACTTACTTACTACACAATGAGGGTGGGCTAATGAGATTAATTAATTATTATAATTTCAAATAATCTAGACTCAAACAATTCTTCATAAATCAATAAGATGAAAAATAAAAACCACAGGAGAGGTTTTTCTGTCCGCTGGTAGAGGGTTAATAACCTCTTTTACGCATGCCAAATAAATTAACTGTCATTTTATATTTTCCTACCAAAGTGTAACAAAAAATAATAACAAGAAAGTAACTTGACAAAGTTANATTAACTGTCATTTTATATTTTCCTACCAAAGTGTAACAAAAAATAATAACAAGAAAGTAACTTGACAAAGTTATTAGTAAGTCCATTAAAAAAAAAATTTTTTTTTTGATTGATATGTTATATTGGAATATAAATGTTAGGAAAAACTAAATCATGATTTAATTTATTATTCCTTTAAGTCTTGAAATTAATAATCTAATTTGGTAGTGGGTATTAACTCAGAGTGAAGACTGAGAATTATCATCAATTCTCTCTCTCTTTCTCTCTGTGTGTTTACATCTGAAGTCTGTTTATTGTATTATTTTTTTAATTTTTTTTTGTATACTATTTTTGGAATGGTNAATAGTAAGTCCATTAAAAAAAATTTTTTTTTTTGAATGATATGTTATATTGGAATATAAATGTTAGGAAAAACTAAATCATGATTTAATTTATTATTCCTTTAAGTCTTGAAATTAATAATCTAATTTGGTAGTGGGTATTAACTCAGAGTGAAGACTGAGAATTATCATCAATTCTCTCTCTCTTTCTCTCTGTGTGTTTACATCTGAAGTCTGTTTATTGTATTATTTTTTTAATTTTTTTTTGTATACTATTTTTGGAATGGTTATATCTAACCATGTAATAATATAAAGTGGATTCTGGTAGGTATGGTAATATTTGATGGGAATTAAAAAATAAAAATTATACCTTGCCAGTTTTTTTTTTTTTTATTTTTTTCGTTGAGAGTAAAAGTTTTATGAGACTCCAGCTCCAGCTCCAGCTCCAGGTTTCCTTTTGACAGAGAGAGGATAGAAAGTGATTGTATTAGTATTAGGACTACGAGTAAGGTTTTTTTTTTTTTTTTGGTTTTGATGTTTTTAAGTAGCTCAAGTTCTTATGGATGGAATCCCGTCACTCACTCCAAGTTTGAAAAAAAAGGCTGAGAAAGTGATGTAAGGAAAAAAGAGAAAGTTCTTTTCACACTTGGGCGTCGTGTGTCGTACATTAGAATTTTTTTTTTTTTTTTTCATTTTAAGGAAATGTTGGAGTGAGTAAAGACAAAAGTTGAGACTAAGACTTGTCGGTACTTGTACTACAATCATCTCTAAAAGTCTGGATGAACATGAAGAAGGAGTTGTTGGAGAGTAGTAAAGTTTTCTCATATTACCTAACGACCTCATATTATTGACTCTTCTACTTTCTCTCATGCAAAATGACATCCGGACGGAGACCGGATATTACCCCCATCGTCTCCCAACCATACTCACTTTCACTCAATACTCTCTCACTACACACTCCACTTTATCACTTCTACCAAACAAAAATACAACTATTCAAATCAAAATATATATTATAAACTTACCAATTCAAAAATTATTATATCAGAAATTAATTCAACGGATTCTAACCTAATCCTACTCAACACTAGGTTCAAATGAAAACTTTATTTTTTTATTACATATTTCCATGATTTATAGACTCATAATCCCATTTCTTTTACCACATCAGCTTTTTCAAACTAGAAATCTTTACGAACCTGTAGAAATTTTGGGAACAATGGAGGTAAATAAAAAATGTTTTATTAGAATGGAAATGGAAACTAAAAAGAAAGAAAAAATGAAGGAAAGATGGGCAAAATGAGAGAAAAAAAAAATGAAGGAGAGATGGGCAAAATGAGAAAGAAAGAAAAATGAAGCAGTGATGGGCAAAATGAGAAAGGAAAATGTAGCAGAGAAGGGGGAAATGAGAAAGAAAATTAAAATGTAGTAGAAATGGGGAAAATGAGAAAGAAAATAAAAATGAAGCAGAGATGGGCAAAATGAGAAGAAAAAAAACGGAAGAGGGATGGGAGGAGTGGGCTTTGGGCTAAAGTGTAGATGCAAATCAATAATATTTATTAACAGCATTCCATAGTATAGTCAAACAATCTAGATAGATTTAATTAAAAAAGAAGATCCTACTTTTGACCTATACTCTTTGCTGGAAAAAGGGATGAATCCAAAGCAAAATAGCCGAATTATTTCCAGAACAAAAATTTTTTTTTGGGGGAAAGTGTAAACAATTTCAAAAAGATTATGAAAAAGTAGAGAAGATAATTTTTAAATTAAAGTCTCTACAACCAGTACAAAAATAGTTATGATTTTTTGAAAATTTAAAATTTAGAACATGTATTAATGAAGTTGTTGTATCTACAGTGCTCCACAGGTTCTTAAGACCACTTGAAACTACTTTTGTTCCATGCCATTTTCCTGAGGAAAACAGGTTGGCTTTTGTTTTTCGCAAAGAAAGAAATTTTACATTTTTATATTTTTTTCTGGAGGAACATTTTTTAGTTTCAGAAAAAAAAAACATTGAAATGTAGAATACAAAGTTGAAAAAATCAAAGTCTCTACCAACAATGTTTCAGAAATTATGATTTCTTTTGAAAATTAAAATTTTTAGATATTTTTTTGAAACGTCCCATCTTTTAGTACATTGTCTCACAAAAATATCAAAAATTTTTAAATTTTCAAAAATATCATAACTTTTTTCCTAGTGATCATAGAAATTTGATTTTTTTTTGACGCCAAACGCTACTTTTCAATGATTTTTCTAAAATTATTAAGAAATTGCCCAGAAAAAATTTACTTTCCAATATAAACTCTACAAATTCTTAAGACCATTACTTTCCCTAGACAAAAGAAGCTTCCAGCCGTCTTAAAAAGACCATTGTATTTGATGATCGGGTGTCTGAAAATCATGTTCCAAAATTTCAATTTTCAAAAAAAAAAAATTATAACTTTTTTGTAGTGGTTGCAGGGACTTGATTAAAAAAAATGCTAATCTCTACTTTCGCATAATCTATCTGAAGCTGTAAAAACTTTTCCCAAAAAAAAATTTTGTTTATCAATAAATTGATCCTGATTTTTTCGTTCAAACTGTCTCAAAAGTAAAGAGCACGGGTCAAAAAAAGTAACTTCCAGTGAACCAAACGTAGGTGGTATGACTGTAGAAGTACAGTAGTAAAAATTATACACTGTAGTCAAAATATTATTATAAATTCAAATTATAAGTAAATAAAGTAAAACATTATAGAATTTATCTATAAACTCATAAAAAATACAATTAACAGAGCTCGGCTGATTAAAGAATACATAAAATAAAATAATTATTAATAATTTGGACTGTCGCCTATTTAAAAAAAAATTCTCTTCAGCTTAGTAAATACTTAAATATTTGTATTTGAAACTGATGCGTGTAAATACTCAATTTACTTATGAATAGTATTGATCACATTAAAAAAAAAAAACTTAAATTTAATATGAATTCTCTATTCCTACCATCGATTTGTATAAATTTGTCTATTGTCTAAAATTTGACCTAAAACTATTACTTAATATAAATTGTTTTTTTTTTTATTCCAAAGGATGATGATGGTATTCTCCAAACTAGTTTCCTTCAGTTAACTGGGATTGGTTCATGCTGAGTTTGAAATTAGTATCAATCCTATAAATTATGATAGGATAAAAAAAAATCACATAAACCCTGCTAGTTTCGATGTTCGCGGTTAATAAATGGTTTCTTCTCTTTCATATGCTTTATCATCAGTTTTTTTTCGCCGGGTTGGCCGAATTGGTTGGAGAAGGAAAGCACCAGAAAAGTATAAAATTAAGGA
Organism: Holacanthella duospinosa; assembly: GCA_002738285.1. Lineage (NCBI taxonomy): Eukaryota > Metazoa > Arthropoda > Collembola > Poduromorpha > Neanuridae > Holacanthella > Holacanthella duospinosa. The sequence goes on along the minus strand of NIPM01000078.1, from coordinate 571,627 downwards.
GAGCAAGAGGATGTGAATTAGAAAAAAAAAAAAAAAAAAAATAGGAGAGTTTCTGGAAGTTTTTTTTTCTTTCTCGAAGGATTAAAGCCTGAAGCAGTCGCTTCATCATGAGTAGGATCTCTTCTGATCTGATCTTGGTGGGATTTTTTTCATCTTTGAAACAGGAGGTATAGACTCCGAGGTTGTAAAGTATAAGGGGGGAGGGGGGATTCTTCTTAGGCAATTCTGGATGATGAAAAGAGTCTTCTTAACACTCCTAACTACTGCACTGGACTTCTTTGATGAGTCCGACCTTCTGGGATATCAACATTTCCTTCCTTTGACTCATTAATGAGACTGCTAAGGAGAAATCGAGCCAATTAGTTTCCTTGAGAGGTTGAAAATGAAACACTTTTTTTTTTCTGGTAAAGTTGGTGATGTGGATGTGATGATGAGGTCCTTTGTTTTCTCAAATATCTTCAAGAGATCTCATTTCATCATCGACAAGATGGACGATATAGTTTTGAGAAAGTCGTTTCAAGAAAGAAGTTCAAGATCCCAGAGCAGTATCCCAGAGCAGTATCCCAGAGCAGTATCCCAGTGCAGTAGTTTAGTAACTCAGTTAGTCATTAGACCATTATTAGACCTAATGTTTATTTCTTATATGGTCATCCAATTCTCATCTTCTTATTAGTTATTCAGTCAGAAAAAGTAATCAGAATTAGGATAGAAAGTCAAGGGAAGAGATTGGTTGATGTTAAGTTTTTATATATTTTTTTTTTAGTTTTTTTCAAAGAAGGCTTTTAGATCTTCAATCTTGACTTTTCCCTTGACTCTTGTCACCGTGAAATCTCCCGCAATGGGAACCATGTTACCAACAACGACTTCCACATCTTCCCTCTTACTCCCTCCGGTCAATTTAAAATGGAATTATTTTTCAATCTTCCAATTTTCTAGTTTTCAAGATTTTTTAACTTGACTTTTCTACTCTCCGAGCCCTTGAGGGATAGGGTTGGTTGAAATCAGCAGAAATTTTTTTTTTATCATCTCTACTCTACTCCAATCCAACCTTATTTTCTAGACAAGTGAAACAAAATAGAGACTCCAGGGACCTGATTCTGCTTTACCTTTTCTTTATATTAGACGATACTACTACTACATACTACTTCTACTTCACCTATCCTTGAAAACGTTTTTTAGAAATAGAAATTATGATCTAAAAATTCAAATTCAGTTCATAAAAACCTAAAAAAAAATAAAAAAAATGGAGGATTTAATAGGAAAAAGAAATGGGAGTAGGAGCGGTTTGTTAGGTTTATATCAACTAGAATCATCTTATTAAAGAAAGTGCATACGAACGTTTCTAAAGTTCGAATGGTCTTATTCTTTTTATATCTTTTGGTATTTGTAAATGAGATTTATTAGTAGTATCTTCTCAATGTAAGTGTTAAAGAAGACGATTGTAATATAATTTTATTGTTCTTTTCTTGAATGAATTCTCCAGGTGTGAAATATACACACAGAAGGTAAGAAAATGAAATGCCGGATACTGCTTGTTGGTTGTTTCGGAGTCTTGTTTCATATTTCTAAGGGAAGTTGGATGTTGGATGTTGGAGTATGTTCGGTGGTAAGATGAGGATGATGACAGTGTCCATTTTTTTCATTTTTTTTTTGTTGTTGGTTCATAAGGGTGACGACGATGTGGGATTGTAATGGGAAATGGACATGAATCTCTAATAAAGCTCTATGTGGGCCTTGAGTCGAAGGGTCTTTAGAGGGAGAGGGGGTATTTTTTTTGAATTGAAATCCTTTATCGTTTCTTCTGAGAAGAAAGTCGAGGTATAGAAGAAAATAGTATAATTTCATTTTAGCTCCGGTTGGCTAGATTGCAAAAGAATGAAATCTCTTCATACTATTCTTTCATTTTATGTAACAACTCATAACATACTCTTTCTTCTTCATCTATTCATCTTCATCATTAAATAGGGTCTTGGCTTCTAGTCTAAATGACGCTAGAAATTTAGGCTAATATACTTAACGACAACCTCTTACACTCAATTTTTAGTCATCATTACTCATTAGAAATATCAAAAGATAAGAAAAAAAAATAATAATATTGAATTTCTCAATTCCCAAGTCTCTCGAGTGAATTTTTATACAGACGGATAGGAAAATCATACATAAACCTCAACTGGTTCACTATCCGCGGTTATTAATAAAAATTATTATTCTTTTGGTATTTTTTAACTCTTTGAGTCCTAAATATTATGTGTGCTATTCTAGGCTCATTTTGTAGGTAATGTATTTGAAAATCTAATAATCTAATAGTCTTTGGTATGAAGAGATAGTGAGGTGTGTAATTGAGAGAAAAGTGGTGATGTAATATAAGAATTTCTATCGACTATCGACGGAATCCTGGTAAGTTGATAGGTCCTTAAGGCCCATTACCTTCAGTCGACATTTCCTTTTTTTCTTTCTTTTGAATTAGAAATATGGTAGAGATTAAAATCTTGTCTAACTATCATTTTGGTTTCCACTTTTAGTTATATATTTCCAAGAAGGGCTCATGATGATGACGACGACGACGGTTGGGTAAAAAAAAAATGAGCTGGACCCTTAAAAATTTTCATATAGAAATTCAAGTCCTACTATTACTACACTAGTAGTTGTTATTACTCACAGTTACTCAAAGGGAGCCCTTGAAGTAAGGATTTTTACTCTTTAGGACTCTAAAGAGGTTATATAATACTATAGAGTCCATTATTTCTTGAGAGCTATTATTATCTAACCCACACTAATTCATCTTCAGTCCAAATTCTCGTAAATGTTCCATGCTGACTAGGTGGTTTCGTCATGTTGGGTCTTCCTTATTTACCTCTTCTCTTCATTCAATTTTTATCTTCATATATACTTCCCCACCTCATCTTGTTCTTATTCCTAAACAAGCTCCCATTTTTAGAACCAATCTCATCTTGCGCATGAGTAATAAGATCAACGCATGAGGAATTGAGTTTAGAATTTGAAAGAATGTCAAAGATATGAATCACTAGTTGGAAATTAATGTTTTACGAGAAGGAAGGTGTAAAGGATCCAGTTACACCACCAGAAGGTGGGATGTAAATCTCCTTTGTTTTATTTTTTTTTTACGATTGGGAGGTCAGAATCTGCCAAACTTTAAAAAATATTGGTAACAACTTGGAGAAAACCGCGAACATTGAAATCAGAGAAAGGGTAAGATGGATAGGATGATATAAGTAGTCTGGTTAGTATCTATGAATAGGTGTTATAAATTGAGAATATAATGGAGTAAGGTTAAGGTTGTTTGTTATAATTTTGTTAGATTCGACTGAATTTAAGGAATTGGTAAGTTTTTTTTTTTTTTTTTTGTTTATCCGAGGTTGTTAGGTGGTATAATTTCTAAAGCCTTGGACAAGACTGCAAATAAAAGAACCAGTCAGGGTGAACATAATGGAAAATCCCCCATAGTCGGCCAATTTCAAAGTTTTTTATAATTAATTTGTTTTTTAATAAGAAAACCTAACCTTAATTTTAACGTAATCCTAACCCTAACCTAACCTATCTGTATCTCTATCTNCCAATTTCAAAGTTTTTTATAATTAATTTTTTTTAATAAGAAAACCTAACCTTAATTTTAACGTAATCCTAACCCTAACCTAACCTATCTGTATCTCTATCTCTATTTTGTAGTAGAATTGTCTGAATTATTTACCATCATACATCAGTCGCCGCTACCTAATTCCTCCTAGTGTATTTTTTAAATTGAAAATAATGAATTGAAAGGAAAATAAGGTATAAGAGACAGACGGATTAAGTGGATTACATAATCCTATCCAACTCTTTTGTTTTATATTTTTTTTTTTTGTTAATAATCGATGAGTCTCGAGTACCTGAAATCAGTAGTTGAGGAAAGTGAACTAATGGGAAATCATTTTTCAATTTCTCGTCTGATTGAAAATTTGTAGAAAATCAGGGCAGTGCGACTCCTCCTCTTCCCATTTATTTCCCCTAGTTCGTCTCCGCGGTGAGCGAAGAGTCGAATTTGTTGAATTTAATTTACTTTCTTCCGCTCTTTGTTCGTAAGGTAGTTTTGTCCATGCTTTCAATTTCGTTGATAAGTGATACTGAATCCTCTGAATTGGGTAATTTATCCTCATCTGAGGGGTAGTGTCGGTTCTTTCGTCATTAGACTTACTACGAGATGAGAGAGGGTTCGACTGTCACCAACCCTATGTCGCTCGGACCGGAAGAGAGGGGATTAATTGAGCCTCTGCACTAATTGCCAATTGCATCAGGCTCAGACCTAAATTCTCATCTCATTTCTCACGACAAACCTCTCAAATTTCTATCTTTGAGCATGCGCAGAGTTGATCCCATTCACGGTTTTTTTTTCAAAAATGAAGAAACCTTGTGAAGTAACCTAAAAGAAATAATAAAATGATTAAGGAATTTGAATAAAGTTGTGATGATTCTTTTGTCTAATGAAATGATTTTGGTTGTCTATTTCAGATTTGAAAAGGAGGGTAAGACTCCGAGTGGGAAGATGAATTGTGGACGACGAAGAGGCCGATGGATCCAACTCGGTCTCAGTTCGAGTGGTAATCCATTCCGGTCACTTGTATTGGTTATAGCGAGTCTAGTCCTTCTTGATGGTGTCCAATTAGAAGCTGTTCCATCATCAGTTTTGAGCAGTATGACCAAATCATTGACAGATAGTGAAATTGGGAGTTCAATTGTATCTCAATTTGTTACCCTCAATTCAACGTATGTACTCAAACATTTAGCAGTAGATTCGGTGACTGGCCGAGTCTACGTTGGTGCTGTGAATCGACTCTATGCTCTCGATCAGAGTCTCCAACTTGAAGCAACGGTTCCAACTGGACCAAAAACAGACAATCCCAACTGTCATGCATCTGGGTGCTCACATGATCCTGGGTCAAATCCAACTCCAGAACCACTCACAAATAATGTGAATAAAGTATTGGTAGTAGATACAAATTCTCGGACATTAATTACTTGTGGATCTGTAGCTCAAGGAGCTTGTCATAAGTATAATTTAACAAATATTACAATCCCACCAGAATTTGCTCCACATTCAGTTGCAGCAAATGATGATTTGTCTTCAACATTTGCTTTCATTGGACCGGCCAAGTATACTGCATGGGCAGTGAGTAACGTTCTATATGTTGGAACAACATTTACAAATAATGGTGACTTTCGACATGATGTCCCTGCAATTTCAAGTCGAAACTTGTATAATTTGGACTATGCTGAATATACATTTGCCAAACAGAGCATGCTCCGTATAGATGTTAAGTACAGAGACCATTTCCTTGTCAATTATGTCTATGGATTTAATGCCTCTGACTACGCTTACTTTGTGATTGTTCAGAAACAGTCCTATCTCCATGGATTTGAGGAACAAGGATATGTCTCAAGACTTGCTCGTACTTGTATCTCTGATGCAAACTATGATTCATATACAGAAGTGACATTGGAATGTCTTGGACCTAATAGTTATCATAGAAGTAGTCCCACTGGCTCAACTAATTTCAATCTTGTCCAAGATGTCAAAATTATCCCTGCTCGAGATGATTTAGCCAAGAGTCTTGGGATTGATACAGGTGACCTCGTACTTGTCGGTGTTTTCTCTCAAAGTAAAGGAATTACAAATGAACCCCAACCTGAGTCAGCTCTATGTCTCTACTCCCTCAAAGAAATTGAGCTCAAGTTCACTGAGAACATCCACATGTGCTTCAACGGAAGTGTTGAAAATCGTAACATGGACTATATATCTGGACCAATTCAAGATGGCAAGTGCTTGGGAGCGGCGGTAAGTACTATTAAATTATAATTTAAACTTTATTCAACTCACTTTTTTTTTTCTTTTTTTTTTCATCGAATCTCTGAGTATTCGTTGATGAGGACTATATAAGACTTAGGTGGATTGTTCTGTAAAGGGATGCCATTGAACAATGTCAGATGATATCTTGTCTCTCAAAGACAAGGGAGTGAGCATTGATTTTGACAAGCTAGAATCAAATACTTAATTCCTAATTTGTACTCTCTTCCCAACATATTTTTTTGAGGGTAAAGGGTGTGAATTTATGATTTGTAGTAATATTTATACCAGGTGAGGTTCCATGATTTCTTTTCCAAATAAGGATACAAAGTACCCAGAACTATTGAGTATCTTCGACTGAGACGAATTGGAATATTATTTTTATAAACAATGGAATCATTATAATAGAATGGTTGGAGACTCTTTCATCCGAGGGTTTGGGTGGGGCTGGAATCCATTGACTTATGTCTTCTTATACTCAAATTACATTACAGAAAATATACACTGTTGGAACCAGAAACTACTACTGAGTCCTTGGGATCCCAACTTATTATCCCTACAGAGCAGTTGGAAGTACTTCCAATTCCATATCTCAAGCACATTTCAACCAGATTTAATATTAGATAAACCAACCAATTCCATTTTTTAGGACTTTCTCCCTCTTAGCTTTTTCACTTTTTAACACAGTATCCAATGGTACAGAGGTCAAACGTCTCTGTGACCCTCTTACTCTACAATTCATTTGACTCACTCTTCTTTTTTTTTTTTTACTAAGAAGATGAATCAGGTTCAGGTTCCAAGAATTTTTTTATAGTAATTGTTTTGTTTCAAGTGGAAGGTTTGATTCATAGAATCTCCAATGTCTAACCCTGTCTTTGCGTGAGAGAAAGTTGATTTGATACTTACTAATAAGTATTAAGTATTATTCTTCACTTGATATGAATTTAAGACCTAGGGAAAGAATGCTGTATAAGCTGTAATAAGCTGTAAAAAAATTTTTTTTTTTTTTTTTTTTTGCACGTTTTGGGTAGTGTTGGTTTCTTTCCAGAAGGATGAAGCTGAGGCCACAGCCGTCCTTTAGTGGCGGGGAAATTGGATAATCTAGTGAGTGGTGTAAGGAGACAGGAGTCATAGATCAGATCAATTGTACAACGGAATAGATACGGAAGGGTCCTAGGTTTAAGGACTAAGGAAATGGGACATTTATGTCACTTGCCCAACTCCAAGGTCTCCTTCCAGTCCATTTCAACCAAGGGAATTTCAAAGACGTTAAGGATCAAGTAAAGGAAATGTAAAATCACCACTACCGTTTACATATAAAAACGATGAATCCAGTACCACCGCCATGACACCGTTCGTTTTTGATACTCAACTTCAATCCATTTTCTCAATCTTTAGTATTACAAACTTAAACTTACAAACTACTACTAAAAATACTATATAGTACTTACATTTCACTGCTCAACTCCCTCTCTCATCAGATGACAACAGATGAAGGAGTCTTTGGAATTTTATTGAACAGAATTGAAGAGAAAGTGGATCAGTCCTGGAAGTTGATTGACATCAAAGTTATTAGATTGTGGATGAGGGATAAGAATTATGATTTTGAAAATAATTGTCTCTTTCTTTCAACCTGTCAATCTGGAAGTAAGTAATAAGGGACCATGAGTCTTTGGACATGTCTATGGTCCATCATCTCTTTCATCACACTCACCTCATCAGAGACCCTTATAACTTGAAATCTGTCCAGAGGGAACTTGAAGCATCCGCGGTGACAGTTTTTTTTTTACTTCTCATTGACCTCATCAGAACGGATCTTGTTGGTTTTTACCTCAACTACATGAATCCTTGAGGCCAAGAAGAAAAAAAAAATCAAAAAATGAAAGAGAAAAGATTCCTACAAGTTAAGGAAACTGGAAGAGTTTGTCTTGAAGTCAAGAAGATTTTAATGGGACCTTATGTAATATTTTTTCTTCTTCTTCTTCTTCTTCTTCGTCTTCTTTTGTCTTCCTTGGAAATGAGCCGCTGGCAGTCTCGATCTCGAACTCAAACGGACAGACAGGTGGAGTAATAAAATGAAATAAAATATTTGGAAGTGGTCGGGAAGTTGATATAAAAAAAAGTTCTCGAGAGAGAAGTCCATTTCCCACCCAAAGATGTCAGAAAACAACCCCCCATCTGAAAAAAAAAAATAATAATAATAAAAAATGTGAGTCAGAAAGGGTTGAAGGGTAGGTCTTTAATTAGGAACTTGAAAGATTGAAAATAGAACTCATTAGAAGGCTCAGGATTGGTCGGATTTCAATTAGTGTAAAAAAAATAAGACTTTCTAAGGAACAACTTTCACTTGAAACGTACCATTTTGAGAAGTTGGTGGTAAGCAGTGAAAGAAGGAAACGGAAACCATTTGAATCCAATTTGATCAGAATTGGATCAAATGAAAATAATAAATTCAATTCTTGTCTCAATTACTTTTTTTTTCTTTTTTTTTCGAAGGGAAGGAAATGAACGGCGGAAGAGAAAAAGGTGGTAAATTCAAAAGGTTTTTTCTTCTTTTTGTTTCTCCGCAAGAACTTAGAGACAATGGGCTTTAGTTCTATTACTCGAAAGAAAAAAAAAAGAAAATCGAATGAAGAAACAGATGTTGACGGGAGGAAATTGACTAAACTTTATGTAACTACTTACTCCTAACTCTATGCTTTCTCTTCCTTAGATTCAAGAGAAAGTTTTCTTGAATTCAAAGGATATTAGCCAAAACCCAAGAGGAACTTGGGGGGCCTTTTAGACAAAAAGTCAACTTAATCGGAACCATGAGTAAATCTTGAGTGGTCCAATAACAGTCGAATCAGAGGAGACGAAATGTTGACTTTTCATTACTATCACAAGACTTGTTTTTTACTTAACTTACTTACAAAACTACCATACTTGCACTTACTTTCACCAAAAAAAAACAAAAAAAAGAAAGAAAAGTTTTGTTAATGAGTTCCTTAGTTTTAGTTTTAGTTTCACAGTTTCACTCATTTTTAGTTGAATTCTTCAAAACCCAAATCCAATATGTTAATTCTCTAAATCTGACAGGAAAAGACTGACTGGAAGAATTCAAACTTGGCGCTTAAAAATCAATAATAATTATTTCAAATTTTTTTAATTTTTTTATTTTATTTTTGTTTCAGGGTGCCGGAAATATCCCAAATTTTTGTGACGTTGGTCTGAAAATCTCTGGAATTCTACCAATAAGTCAAAACGCTGGTATTGTATTTCATGAAACACTTTTGACTTCAGTAACACTGGCGACGACGGAGCAACACACCGTTGCCTTTGTCGGAACAAATCAAGGAATCGTTAAGAAGGTAAGGAAGGTTATTCCTTTAACCAGGCTTAATTGCTCATAATTGCTCAGGTGTCTGCCTACCGTCCAATAATAATGTCTGTCTCATTATCCACACGCTCAAACTTTTTCTTCAAAATAGGTTACATGTTGGAATTGGTACTGTCATGCCACGTGCTGGTGCAGACGTTCCGCTTGAGAATAGTTATTGTGATAATTTAAGGAGAAACTATCATTATCCAAGTTGGATTGTAATTCTGCGTCGACGTGGAGTTTTTATCTCTTCTAGATCAATTGAGGATGACCCTCTCTCTCTCTCTCTCTCTCTCTCTCTCTGTGTGTAACCACAATATTAAGCTTAATGATGATTTAAACCTTATCGTTAAGTAAAAGTTATGGATAAATCCAGAGACATAAAGGGTAAGAGAAATGTATTTAAGAAACCTCCTTTTACACGGTCAGTTTCTTAAAACCGCGGCGGGAGGAACATGTTTCCTTTCCTTTGGAATGCAGTTTCCTTTGTTATCCTCCGGCATTGGAGTCTCTCTTATCCTCAGTGGTAAGGGTTACAATAATAATAATATGAACTCAAGGATAATTTTATGAATTTTTTGAAATGGATGGAGATTGATTGGACTTCTTACCTCATCTTTCTTTCTGGTTGGTTGGTTTAAATTGAAATAAAAAAAAAGAAGCCCGCACCTGAGAATCTCTCTTTTCTCTGATCGTTTATTACCAAGAGAGGTAATAGAAGATGTCGGATTCCATTTGGATCTTTGATTCAAAGTTTATGATTCTCTGGCCTGTCAAAGACAAGTCTCGTTGGCCTCAAGTCTTCTTGGCTCATCAATTCATCATCTTCTTCAGGATTGATGACGATGGATGATATGGGAGAGAAGAGAGAGAAAGAGAGAGATAGTGGTGGATCGGCGGATGGCTCATGTCCGGAGGCAGGCCAAGTCCTTTTTCTTCTGGAAACGTATCTCAAATGTTATTGTTATTTATCTACCTGGAGCCATTAGAGAGGCTAATGGGTTCTCTGCATATGGAAAGGAGTTAATTTACCTAAGTGTGGAGTCGAAGGATCTTCAAAAACACCTCGAGTCGTACAGCTAGCTCATCCAAACTTATAACATCCAGAACCAGACCAACTGTCTCTAATTTTTACAAGAAACCCGAAAATGGAAATTCTAGAAATTTTTAAAGAAGAGGTAGAGAGACTCGTTCTTGTTGTCTCCGTCTTTCTTTGCTGTAGAGTTCCTAATGGAAAAACGTAATAGTAATAGGCGTAAAGAGAGGAGATAAAAGAAGCCCAAACAAAAAGCCTTCTTCCTTCCATTGTTGTGACGGCTTGAAAGGAAGCCGACTTCCATGGAGGCATTTGCCCTATAATTTCTCATAACCCAGCACTAACAGCCCATCTTATCTTCCAGACGGACCTTAATGGTAGTAGAATTTTTTTTTTGCCACTCCTGGATACGAATTCAGAGTTCTCCGCCATATCGTTAGAAGAGAGACAAAAGACTTTCATTTTACAAGTTAAGAAAGTCTCCAAATATCCTCTGTCTCAATTGAGTATATTTTTTTCTTCTTTCGATGTCGTTTGTTCCTAAAAAAAAAATTGGCAACGACGTCTTCTTATTGGATTCAGTTTCTGATAGAATAGTATCACATGGATTTGTCTTTGAGTAAGCCCTTCAAGTTGAGCTAGTTTCAGTTTCAATTTCAATTTCAGTTTCAGTTTCAGTTTCAGTTTCAGTTTCAGTTTCAGTTTCAGTTTCAGTTTCAGGTGTTCTCTGGAACAATAATAATTATTATAAAATCCGAATTAATTTCGAGACTAATAAGGCATTATATCTAGATCCACTAACAGATTAAATTTATTTGTATAAGTTCTGTTGAGCTGTCCAATCTGATTCTTAGGTACATTTGTCTTTTCCAGTGACATAGGATCCGAGACTTGTTCTAAAGTTAAAAAAAGTCAAGTCCAAACGTTGTGATGGTAGTTACACATGTCGTATTGGAGGGAGGATTGAGTTGGATAGTAAAAGTTATTTGTTAAGATTTACGTAAATTGGAATTACAGTCCTTAAGTTTGGAATTGGGAGTCCTGAGGCCATAGAATTAAATGGGCGGGGTTTTATGACTTTTAAATTTTATGCAGAGTTCCACACCTCCTTCGGCAGCGTCTTGAAGTGGGGGATGGGATTAGATGGGGGGGGGGGGGTTTTTT
>NIPM01000078.1:502740-560220 GCA_002738285.1 Holacanthella duospinosa | reverse complement strand
GGGGGGGGGGGGGATTTTTTAGCACTGTAACTCCCTGGTGGAATGCTCAAGATGTAGTGGAGATAGGTGAGAATCTATTGTAAATCTTAATCTAATGATTAGATATCTTCGCCAAGTGGATTCCAGTCCTTTGTAGATTCACAAATTTTTTATCTATCAACCAATCCGCGTCCATTACTTTTTGTCTCCAAATCCAACACGTTCTGTTTGTAATTTTATGACCCGTCACCATTATTATTTCCATTAAACCCGTTCTCATCAAAGGGCTCATCATCATTTCCAAAGGGACCCAGATATTAAGATACAATTAATGACTCTTCTCAAGAATTTTTTTTTTTTTTTTTTTTGCCAGTAGTCTTCTTTTCATTGGAGGATTTCTCCAGATTTTCATCAGTTTAATCTCAATCACTGGAAAACCTGTTCTTTAGTTTTTGAGTAGATGTTGGCATGAGATTGAATAGACGAGACCTGAAACCTCGTAGCTAGCCCTTTAGCCTCAAAGACCCACCAACTGCCAAGACTCGACTTGTCTAATGTATATTTAATTTTATGTTTGGAAAGCACAAATTAAAGGATGTTGAGTGGGAGATAAGGATTTAGAAGTCTGAAATTGAATTCCAGCAGTTTTTTCTTTTTTAAACCGCCTATTCACTGTGTGGAGAACCTCAACGTTTGACATCTGTCTCTAAAAGGATACCTAATTAAGTGGGTGGAACCCAACCAAAGGATGAGAAAAGAAGCTAGAATTTTTACGCAAAAATAAAAATCAAATGAAATTAGTTTGTTATTTCGAAGGAAAAGGGGGGGTATACTTGAGAATCTTTTTGGTTTTAATTTTCAAATTTACGTCCAGGTTAGATGGGAGGAAGAGAATTTGAGGAGCACGAAAAAGAAAATTCTAATTCTTAATTGTAATGTAATTCTTTTAAAAACTTATGCTTAAAAGTTCTAGCGGCTATCACGGAGAGGAGATGAGCGGACATGTACCTTAGACAAACCCACCAACTAACCAATAATACCTTACCTCTTCACACTTATTTTTCTTTATTCAAGACTTTATGAATCCATCTAATCTTTTTCATGTCCAACGGTTCAAAAATTGACTTATGGTGATAAAATAATTGTTCCTTACACGGCTTCCTCATGTCACCCCTCACCCTCCATAAGAAGAGCCGATGACATTAGGTTCTACTAAAGTAAAATAATATTTAATAGTCAGTCAACGTGTGTCCATGTAGATTAGTTTCTCTTGTCTTTATTTACGGAAGGAGTAATGGAAGAAGATAGGCTGAGGGAGTTTTAATGATATTTGGATTAGTTGAAGGGATCTATTCGATGAGATGAGTTTATGCCGTAGTAATAAAGGATTTTCTAGATTCAAATCTACTTTCACTTTTTTTTTACTTTCTCTCATGATATTGAGACTCTTCAATTTATATGCCCACATAGTAGTAGTAGTAGTTCTTTTGTCGACAGTACTTATTTTTTTCTTTTTTTTTTTGGGACAATCAGTCATCACCACCATCAGGGGGGGCTTTGGACTGGTCTGGTCTAATAAGTACCTCACTTTCCAGTTAGTGTATAGTGGCAGTGACACTTGGAATTGTGTACACAAGAATAATTGATGGAAGTGTATCATATTATTATTCAGAATATTGAATAGGAGATGGTATAGAAACCCTCTTTTTTGTAAAGGACTAGTCAGTCATTCCCCTTGTCCCGAGTAATTGGAACTAAGACGGTAGACAGAGATGGATTTTCTTCATATACTGGTACCAACAATGACTTATACTTTACTTTACTTATATGTACCTTTGAGTAGAAAATATTATATTTTGAATTGATAAAAGTTATCATAATATATAGGGTAAAAAGTTGAATTTGATTTGAAAATGATATAAAGTATAAGAGTAGATGAATTAGAGTTGGTAAGGAGTGAGTAGTGAGTCAAATGTTTTCTTTTGAGGTGAAAGCTAATGTGAGTGATGTGGTGATTTTGGAGAAAGGGTCTGGTTTCTCCAATAATTCTGTTTGACGGTTTCTATTGGTGGTTGGGTTATGTTGAGATGAGGGGGGGTTGGGGGAGATGAGTAGGAGGGGGTAGGGTCTATCTCAGGGATCTCAATATGATTAGCTATGTATCTCTTTTGATGGGAAAAGGACCCAGAGGATACATTCAGAAGAAAGCCCGTCTGCATAAAATAAAAGTTTTCTCTGATAAAAATGAGAGAAAGTGCATCATCGACTTTTCCCTCTTTTTTTTTCGAGAAAAAAAAAAAACTTTCACTTTTTTTTTTTTTTTTATTCCATTTTCTCAATGTACTCACTCAAAATGTAATGAGGCTCCAAGGTATTTACTACACAAAAGGATGTAAATCTCAGAGTAAAATCTAAGTAATTTACTCAGAGAAATGATCTAAGTCAATCTTATCAACTTATGCCCTTGTACTTATCTTCAAGATTTCTAATTTCATTTGACAATTTCATTCCACTAAAACAAAGTTTTTGGCAAACTTTGACGAAAAACTAAAACTTTTTTTTTTATCACATGATTCTTAGTATTAGTATTAGTATCCTGTGTACTATTTGGAAGATTTCATTTTGACAGGAGGGAAATGATGATAGCTTTTGAGAGTTACTGTCTACTTTCTCTTGGTAAGTACACAGAGATGTTTGTAATGTGGAGGGTTTTTTTTTGTTTGTTTGATAATTTACATTTACCTACTCTTTAGCTTCTTTTTTCAACTTTCCCAATGTGACTATTTCGTCCAAGTTATGAGTTTGGATGAATTTATTCCATATCAGTATTGCTCTATCACTGAAAGACTTTTTAGAAAACTCAGTATTTTTTCTAATCATTTCAAAAGTTCCCTTTAGTTTTGAGTCATAGATGTGTTCTTTTACCATAAAGTATTTTTCAAGATTTAGAATTCTTGTACTTGGTAATTTATAAGTTTCAATTAACGTAATATATTTTAGTCTCTCTTCCAAACTAAGAATATTACATGAGTCATATAGCTTGTTCATATCATTATTGTCAAATTCCAATCGCAGTTTAGAATTGTAAAAAATCCTTGTTTTGTACTGGGCCCTTACATTTTTTCTTTTACTTGTATTTGGAAAAAAGAATGAGACTAAAATTTTATCAACTTTGTTCTGAAGATTAGTCAGGTTATTTTGATTGTCAACCCATACTGAATAGCAGAAATTGATATGTGATAGAACATAAGCATTAAGTAGTATTTTAAATATGTGATGATTAATTTTTCTTTTAACAAATTCTAGGCGACCACACCCTCTTGCCCCTTTTTTTTCCACATTATAAATGTGTTGAGAAAATGAGAGAGTCTCATCTAACACTATTCCTAAGTATTTAAAAGATTCCGATTTTTTTTATAACTCTATCATTAAATTTAACTTTACCCACTGTTATAAGGGTTACATTATTCACAAGGGTAGAGGGTAGAGACAGGGNGGGGGGGGGGGGGGGTTGAATGTCGGTGTCTTGTGGGTTGAGATTGGAAGTATGGTAGTTTATAAGGTGAAATGAATTGCTTTCTTCGTTTTTGTGTGAGAATTAAGATTTCTGAAGTGCTCTGGGTAGGTTGTGAAGTGAAAGTGAAGAGATGTTTTATACTTTATGCTCCCTTCGGCCTATCTTTGTCGACAAAGTCCCTACTTATCATCACCATAATGTTCCATTAAGGAAACCCATTGGCAAAAAAAAAAAAAATCTTTATATGAGGATATGTGTGTCTCAATGGGAATTTGCTAAACGTTTCCCATCACTTGATGAGCAGTTTGGGTTCTCCCAGTTCCATTTCGAAGATAACTTATGTCCCCTGTCACCTTGGTTCTAAAGAGACATTTCACCTAAGAGAAAGTTTTTCTTTATTTTTTTATTTTTTATTTTATTTTTTTTTTGAAGAAAAAAGAAGTTTGAAAGTAAAGTGGCCCTAGGGCAGGTGAGCATGAGTTGGAAGATGAAACTTAGAGTCATTTCTATGGAAATATGCCTAAGGTAGTTTAGAAATAGGGTCTTTTAGAGGTGATATAAATTCGGTGGAAGAAGGTTAATGAGGAGACCATTTCTTGATGAGAGAATGGATTTGTGCTATTGGTTTTTTTTTTTATTCTTATTTTTATTTTGGTTGGTTGGCTCATGGGCGCCATTGGTTCATTCCTACTTAGTTTTGAGGGGAGGGAGGGGGTTGAATGACCGGGAGTGTTTGGTTGGGATTAGGACTGAAAATGTTGTCTCATTACTCTGTTTATTGTTGGAGTGGATTATAAATCCAATCCAACAGGTAAGAGTTAAGAGATGAAGTGACGGTGCTGGAGTGGATCTTTGGATTTGACCGCATCCCCCATCATGGTGACGTGACACTAATCTCTCTTGAGCTACGAACAATGACAAACAAGTTTCTTATTTCTACTGTCATGGATTTTCTTAGCAGGGAAGAACATTCGCAGGTCCTTTGATAATAAATGGTGAAAAAAAAAAAAATAATAATAATAATAAACGAACATGCAGAAATCGAGTTCGGTACCTTTGAAACTGGTTAATTTTTCTCTGTGGTTGGTAAGCATGAGCCATGCCAAAGTATACTTCTTCTCTTTTGTGTAAATATAAAATAAATATCAAGTTTAATGGGTTGGCCGATTAGATCTTGAGGATTTCACTTTTTACTAAAGACCGTCACTAGTGGAGGGATAATTACACGGTAGGATGCTTAGAAACTCATTTAAACCGCTCTTGAAATGATCCACGACGGAGGAATATTATTTCACTTCTATCAGAGTTATAAGTAACTCAAAATGGAGGGAGATGGTATTATTTTCATTTTTTTTTTGAATCCCGGATTCACGGTTTGCTTACAGAGTTGTAGGAAGAAGGTTCAGAAAATAATAATAATTTCTAGAAACTTATAGTAGTCCTAGTCCTAGGATATAGTCTTAGGACTAGGATTATTTTTGAAAAAGGGACTTTTTGGATATGGTAGTGAGTAAAATAAATTAGGGAAAGTCTTTTTGGTAAAAGTAAAATGAATTTAGGTAGGATTTTCATATGGGTCTTGTTGTGGTTTGTGTGGATGACATGGCGTCTCATCGGACTGAGTGGCAGACAGAGAGGGAAGTTTGAATTTCCCTTTGGACCAAGTTTTAGCTACCGCACCGTGGCGGAACGAGTTGAGTCCTCCAATAGGAAAGAGAGAGAGAGAGAGGTTGAGTAGAGCAGTGTCTTGTGAAGAGTGATGGGGATTTCTTGGGTGAACATATGATTTCGTCCAATCCGAAGGCAGTAAGTGTAAGGAAGAAGGACGTGAGGAGGGTAGGAAGTAGAAAAATACAAGACGACGACAGTGTGTGTGTGTCTTGAAGAAAAGTGCTACAAGGGTTCGTTTTCCTTGGACATGCTCCCTCAGAAGGTCTCTACTGCATACGAATAGAGGACTCAGGGGTCCGTCTGTACTCTAATCCATATTTCATTAATCGTCAGACACTCAGTAGTCCTTATTGGACTTTAATCGAACTCTTTTCACTAGAGATCACTTCTTTGCCAGGATGAATTGACTAAATATATCTTAGTCCACTCTCAACTTCTTTTACACATCCAACTTCTCACTTGTCCTTAACTTTGTCATCATGTCAGAAGAGAGAGAGAGAGCAGGAAATAGTAATTGGAAGGAAAGTCAAAACAAATAATCCGGAAATGGCTCAGTCCTGAGCCGATCTCAATGACTTTTTGAAGTTGTTATTTGTGTCTATGGGAAATTGAGCTCTCGTAAGTTGTAAGAAAAGTGAGACTTTGTAGTCGAGGAATATATAAGTCTTAAAGTGGTGGATTTGATGATAGTAGAGCTGGAATATATCCAGTAGTAGTAGTATGTAACTGGTTGGAGTAAATAAAATAAAAATACATGAGAATTGCATGTGAACTGCCAACTCAAGTTGATATTTGTTTTTCTTTATACTTTCCCTTTGCTTATTTTAGATTTAGAAGTGAGATTTACCACTCTTCTCTCTTTGGATCTTACAAGTCTTCTTATATGTATGTATTTGAGGCCTTGGTGCCCCACTCATAGTGTCCCACCAAAGTACTCCTCTTCCATCTCTCTTTTTCTTATATTTTCTTTTTACAATCCTTATACTTATCCTTATATTATATACCTTTAGACGACTTAAGATTAGTCTTAGGAATATAACTAAAAAAGTCATGAGGTTTTTGTTTTTGTTTCTACTGATGAGATGTTTTGTGGGTCCAATTAGTGTCTTTTTTTTTGGTGTTTGCTTATTCAGAAGAACCTTAGATTCCTGTCTCAAGGATTAGACTAGAGTATTGATTTTGAGTATAAATTTTGTCCTATAAGGGGAACGGAAGTGTATCTCAANTGGTGTTTGCTTATTCAGAAGAACCTTAGATTCCTTTCTCAAGGATTAGACTAGAGTATTGATTTTGAGTATAAATTTTGTCCTATAAGGGGAACGGAAGTGTATCTCAAGAAATAAGCTTTTATTACTCTTGGAGCAGAGGGAGAAAGAGAGAAAGTATGAATTTATTCTAGAGAAAATAAATCCAAGGCATCGTTTCCATCCCTTCGTTCAGTTTCAGGGATGTCGGGATCGCTAGATGATCCAATCTTGATCTCTTTCGCTTCACAAACAACCCATGAGCATTGAGTCCAAAAGACAGGCTCTTCTATTCTATTCACTACCACTCTATTGATCATTTCCAAATAATAAAACAGTAGAATCTTGAGATAAATCATGATAGACAGTATCAAGATTTATAGTCTTAGATTACGATTTTATAGAGAGATTCTACTGTAAGAATATTGGATTTTGGTCAAGAAGGGAAGTGAAAGTTGTCTCACTCGTCGAGAGCCATAGGCAAAGAGGGGAGACTTTTTTTTTCCCCTTGAAATAAAGGTTCGGAAGAGGGTAAGTCTAGAAAATATTGTAGAGTTAGCAGGTTCCATAACTTTCACTACTATTCGTTTATGATGATAAAAAAAAAGAAACAGAAGTTCATCTTCTTTCACAACCCTTGTCTCCAGTCAGTCTCAGTTACCCTCAGTATAGTCATGCCAAAGTGCCTCAGATTTGATTTTTTACAATTTCTCTAGAGATTTCTTCATAAGTAAGACTGTCCTAGGACTTCCATTTACAGGTTGCTACGTATGTTTTTTTTTTATTTTTTTTTTTAAAAGAAAGTTTGGAAATTTGCTGAAAGGCGATTAAATTTTGGAGAAAGTTTGTTGAGTTTGTTTGGAAAGATTTGGAGCAGGCTATGGAATCATAAATGGATTTATGAACTGAAAGGATTTTTTTTTTCTTTTTTTTTTGACTTTCTCTGCTCAAAAGATAGAATCAGTTTTGGGAAATTATGATTTTTTTTTTTTTTTTGGGTGGTCGGTGAATTGGATATGAAAGGAAGTGATGATGAAGTCCTGAGGACCAGTAGGATATAGTCAATTAAAGTACTCACCCCCTNAAAAATTTTTTTTTTTTTTTTTTTTTTTTTTTTTTTTTCAAAAAAAAAAAACTTCATCTTTTTACCGAGAAAAAAAAAGTTGAAAGGGCATGAAGTTAAGTTGGTAGAAGTGTAGGCGGTTGGAGGTCGTTTCTCGTATTTATGGTTATGACTTTGACTAACTTTGTCAATTCTCTACTGAAAATGAGAGAGGAGAGGCTTAAGACTCCGTTCCACCGATGATAATCCGAGGAAAACGAGGTGGAAGTGGGTCTACAGAGTGAAATTCAGTTATCCAATTCCGTTGTTGTTATGTGATAATAAATGAAGATGAAGTTTTGTTGAACGATTTGAGGAAGATGGGAGATGCATATGAATGAGATCTTTTGAGAGTCTCAAAGTGCCTTTACTTGTGACTGTCATAAAACAATTGAGTGAAGGAGACTCTCTCCTACCATCAAGCATCTCTATTCTCAAGAATCCACGTCTTAATTTTTATGACCCATAGAACAACTTCAAATTGACTATCATTTATAATTCTACTAAGGATTATAACTTTTTCCAGCCTTTAGAGAGATCTGTTCTTGAGTTTAGTCTGCTTTATACTCAAAATGGCTAGCAGTAACGACAATAATGGTTCCTCGACTTTCATTTTTATATATATATAAAAAAAAAAAAAAAAAATCAAAAAATCTATAGCTTCAAGCGTCATTTTCATAAAATATAAGATAGAGAGAGAGAAAAGAGCCTTTGGGAGATGTAGTAGGGTAGGTCACCAGTACTCCTACATCAGGGAGCCACTGTCTCCACTTATTCACATCAAATTCTCTACGATTGGCTCTTTGTGTCCAACTCAATTATCACAAAGCTCATTCCAGACTGTAATAGGATTTTTCACCCTTTTTAACAACGAATGGGATTAAGGCAGAGAAGAATTAGGAAGGGAACTTAATCCTTTACTTTCACTCTCAGATGAAACTTTTTCATCATCTTTCACTTCTATCTGAAATTTTTTAGTCATAAATTTTAAGTTGGAAATAATAAATACCAAATCNTCATCATCTTTCACTTCTATCTGAAATTTTTTAGTCATAAATTTTAAGTTGGAAATAATAAATACCAAATCCGTCAATAGACATAAAGAACAATATGATTCGATTGTTGAGTATGATTTACAAGACTAACCAAAAATTTAGATTACTTTTTCTTTTTTTTTTCTTTTTTTTTAAACCAATTTTCTCATCCAAAGTCCTCAAAAGTAAAGTCAACACACACGAACCTAGATATGAATCAATAACACTTGACAAATTTAGTTTTTAAATAGATACTTTTAAATCATACTCATAATAAGTATTAGAATGAGGATTGGATCCAATTTTATTTCTAATTATATTATTACTTATTTCATATTTGAGAGAGTAAAGAGTATGGAAAGTAGTGTGTGAGTCAAAATTTTAAATGTGTATAAATTTTTTTAAATTACGCGCGCTTTCAATTAATTATCTCAAAGCTTCGGCTAGGTTCCAAAAGTCTAGTTAGTTCTGTACTAATTTTTGAGATGTGAGTTATTACATAGGAAATAAGTAATTTAAAAAAAAAAGTTTTTTTTTTTTTTCATATAAAATAGAAAAGTCCGTTGGTTTAGTAGGTTTGTAGTAGTGTTGTTGAAAATGACAAGGAGTTGTGTCCCAATTCTTTTGGTCCTTGTTATGTCATGTTTGTGGTGATTAGTGTGGGCTTATTAGTGAGTGGGCTTGACGACAGTGACACAGTGACAGAAGCGAGACAGAATAATATAGTGAATTTCGAATTTTAATTTCGTCATCTCCTATCTCTGTCTCCTATCTAAATGGACTCGGAGACTTCGGGTTTTTAGAAACCGGTCGAACCGATATGAGATCTCCGCTTCACTAACTCTTACAACCTAACCTTACTCCACCCGACTCAAAATAATTTACCATATGAATTGAAAACATGTAATTCTGTTTCAGAGATGCTTCATTTCATCTTTATCTTTTCAAAAAAAAAATTATAGACATGACCGACGAGACTCTCTGCCAGTATACCATCATTTCGTCTCGCTTGAACTTTGCCATCCTTTCCTTCCACTTCATAAAAAATTTTTTTTTTTTTTTTTTTTCTTCTCAATTTTATCTTATCTTATACTTTTTAGCACCACTCGGTAGTATCGCAAAAAAAAAAAATAATAAATAAAAAAATAAATAAATAAAAAACTTGAGTTGACATGGCACTGAACCTATTAGAAGTAGGCTTAGTTTCAGCCTTGCCGAAATAGCTCAGTTGGGAGAGCGTTAGACTGAAGATCTAAAGGTCGCTGGTTCAATCCCGGCTTTCGGCAATTGATACACTATATTTTTGTATTTCATTTCAATTATAAAAAAGTTAGAATAATTTTTTTTTTATTCTAATCACTACTACTGATTAGGAATTCATTTCAATTCCATTAGTATTGTTATCTGAATGTGTTTTTGAGGGGTTGGGGGGAGATGATGACAGTGAGCCTGACAGAGTCAAATGCTCCCGGGTCTTTTCTGACATGCTCCTAACCCTTTGGGAAGTATTATTATTATTTTTTTTTATATATATTATAATATTCTATTAAGTTTCTAAGGTCCATATTTCATAATCCATTATTTCTGGGTCTGAATGGATGACAAAAGAGAGCTAATAGTGGTCTTGGAAAGAGTTTCATTTCATTTGATTCTATTGGATTTGAGCCCCTTCTCTTCAATTGGTGATTTATAGCTCTTTGGGAAACGAAGTCTTTTCGTTGTAATTGTAGTGGAAGGAGCTGAGTTTTTGGAAAGTGTCAGCTTGTCCCTTGATATACATAAAAGTCTCATCCAGAGGATCCCTCTGAGTCTCAGTCTGTCCTTTTACTCTCATGATTTGTGGCCTGGAGAGACAGAGATAGGTAATTTATTGCCAATTCAGGAAAATTGCATTTGAGGAAAGATAGGATTCCGTTGGGGTCGGAAATATAGGTCATAAGGGAATTTGACAGAGACTATTAATTACTTCCCACCACAATTCACATCAGAGTTCCTTGGAGATTTTGAAAAAAAAAATATTATTTTACTCATGTCATGTATTTTTGGTATTTATCGAACAATCCCTCACAAATTCTTGTCCCTGTGGGTTCTCAACTCAACACCCTCACATTTTCAACTTATAACTCAGAGGATACTTAATGAGAAGGATTTGGGGAATAATTTACTCAATTGTCCATTTTAATAAATTTCATGCTCTTCAAAAATTTCTAAATAATACCTTCAATTCATTGGAGACTTGATTTTTCATACTATAACATACAAGATTTTCAGTTGAGATTAGTCTATTCTAACCAGAAAGTTTATCAAACTGGTTAGGAAAATGATGATTTTGTAATAATTCTCAGGTACAAAATCTTGTCTTATAACCTAAAAAAAAAAAAAAAATTTTTTTTTAAGAAAAAGAAAAAAAAATCTTACAGAATCAACCCCTTGTTTTTATTTCTCTTTGTTTTACATTTAATTTTATGGGCCAATTAGGAGTTGGTTGAATTAACTCCTTTACAACAAAAATCTGTTACTAAAAGTCTACAGATGACTTTCTACAAGTGGGTAATAGCAGGTGGGGTTAAACGGTGTTGTTTTCAGGATTTGAAGTAAAACACAGAGTATCTCAAAACCGTTCAATGAAATGGGTGACCTCGATGTTATAGTACTTTCTATTCCAAAGTTAAACTTATTGGAAATGACAAAAATAGCAAGTAATTTGATTTTGAAATAATATTTACATTTCTAGGATGTATTACAGTGAAATACAATACTAATGTCTAGTCTTGCGTAAATCTGTTCAATATCTAAAAAAAAAAATAAAAATTGAGTAAAACTTACATTATTACGACTGACTGAGTGGAGGTGAAAGGAGGGAGAAAGTTGTTTATTTTTTTTTGTATTTTTGAAACTTTCTCTGAGAGAGGGAGATTTAAATATTGGTAAATCCAAACCATCTGGTTNTTTACATTTCTAGGATGTATTACAGTGAAATACAATACTAATGTCTAGTCTTGCGTAAATCTGTTCAATATCTAGAAAAAAAAAAAAAAATTGAGTAAAACTTACATTATTACGACTGACTGAGTGGAGGTGAAAGGAGGGAGAAAGTTGTTTATTTTTTTTTTGTATTTTTGAAACTTTCTCTGAGAGAGGGAGATTTAAATATTGGTAAATCCAAACCATCTGGTTTNTTTTTTTTTGTATTTTTGAAACTTTCTCTGAGAGAGGGAGATTTAAATATTGGTAAATCCAAACCATCTGGTTTTGGCATCTTTAGAGAAAGTTATTATTCTCTATGAAATCAATCAAGTCTTCGAGAGGATTAAGAAAAGAATTGAAATTTAATGACTTGTCAGTTGTCTGTCATGTTCTCATTCATGAATCATGATTATCATCCTTGTCAAAATAATAAGAGTTTGGGAGTGGAGTATATTGAAGTCGACACGGTGTGGAAGAAGTTGACTTATTTTAATTTTTTTCAATTTTTTTTTTATCTTCTTTGTAGATCCTTTTATCGAATGGATTTCGAGTTGACTATTATGGAGACATCGGAGCTGACCCTGGCTATCCAATTTTACCCGATACTCGGCTTGACCCCACTGGTCGCTTCCTCTACGTCATCAGTACTAACAAGGTAAGAGAGTTTCGTACTTTTTCTTATGGGTCATGGAAAGGAATGGGAATGAGTCCTTTAAAGCTCTTTCAACTTTCAATTCTCAATCCCAAAAACTTATCCCCCCTTTTCAAACTGGACATGGTCAATTTAGGAATTGAGCCTTCAAATACCTCCTTCGGGAGACGTCAATGGAGGTAATTTTAGAGTGAAACGATCCAAATGGTAACTTATTTGCAGGTACTTGAGCATCCTTCTCGTCATCATCCTATCTAGATAGTAGTACTTCTCACATCAAGGTTTTCAGGCTTTCAGACTCTCATAGACGACTTCACTACCTCACATGAATCAAGTTTTTGATAGTCTCCACGACTATAATTTTCTTGAACCTTTCAGAATTGTGAATTGGGATTTACAAAACTGTAAAAAAAAAAAAAAAAAAAAAAAAAAAAAAATTTTTTTTTNTTTACGTTGAGTCAGAAAGAGAGTGTAAAAATATATCTAGAAGGTTTTTTTTTTTGGAAGTGGTATGGTGTCATAGGGTGTCGTCGGAGGGATTATTCAAATGTGATGGAGGTCTCTCCGACGACTGTGTATATGTAGTAGATAAAAATCGTATTTTGTAGTAGAGAGAATTGAATAAGTCGGATATGTTATAGTTTTGTTTCATGTTATCATTCTGTCAAAGTGTTCAAGAGTTAAACTCACACCTGACTTCCGGTCTATAGGAAACATTTTTGAGATCATAATGTCAATTCTCCTGCTGTGTAACTTTCCTATCTTAACTCTAAGTCTAGAGTTCAACTAACTCCTACCCAATTCAATTTATTCAAATAATCGACACCCATCTAACTTGTGCCAAGGTTTTTTTTTCTTCTTTCGGTTGCATGCAAAAATCGATTTAATCCATACCTGCTTCATTCTCAAAAAGCCAAGAGAAGAAAATAAACAAAATGAATTATATCCTCTGTCTACATGCAATTCAGGACTCTGAAGGGAAATTTAAGCCCAGAGAGTTTGAAAAGTTCAAAGGAAATCCACAGGATTCCGAAAAATACATAGAAAAAAAAAATACAAAATAACAATCAAATTCATTATGTTTTTACTCTTACTTATAGAGTTTCCGATTTTGTTGATAGGAAATTCGAAAATGAGACTATTCTCACACATTTATGAATCAGAGTTGAGTCTTAAATTTTTTTATTTTATCTTTTTTTTTGTGCAAAATATGATTCACGGTGAGGTGATTGGATATAAAAGGGTTACCACCACTTAGGGTTTTGTTTTTTTTTAATTCCAGGGTTGTGTAAAACAAGCGGAAGGTGTACAAGGAGTTAATTATGGTACGGAGCTTTAAGAATCTCAGAAAGACCTTGTTAGAATTCAAATCGTATAAAAACAAAGGCTAATTTTTTTTTTGTACTTTGTTCAAATTGTAGGGTTTGATAGTATTTAAATTATGAAATGGATTTTGTAGGAGGCCATGTCGTCGTTTTATAGGCTAATATAATTTCCTTTTTATTTTTTTTTAATGCTCTTGTCTACCTGTGTGCAAAAAAAAAAAAACTTGCTCTTCCAGTTTTTTTTTTTTTTTGTTTTTTTTTTCTTCTTCAAGTTGGCTAAAATGCTATAACAAAGTTATTGCTCCTGAGGATGATTATTATAACCAGAGTTTTGAATATGGCAAAATAAATTTCCCCCCACCTCTTCACAATCTCTTGTCACTGCCACACATGTTGCATTTTGCAAACTCAAATTTTATAAAAAAAAAAAAAAAAAAAAAAAAAAAAAAAAAAATGAAAAAAAAAAAAATGAATTTTTTTTTTGGCAACCAGCCCTTCTTTCCAATAATGCAAACGTGTGAAATTTATGACCGATTTATGTCCCACTCACGCCTCTTTCCCCCCAATGCTTTCCCACACCCTTCACACGCACACACGCCAACGGAAGGACCACAGAGCGGGAAACGTCGAACCGGATTTCAAAGGAAATGACAAACTCTGTCCAATAATCATCCCCCATCCCCTCACCAAAAAAAAATAATATCAAAAATCATAAAAATAAATTTTTTTAATTAATACCAAAAAAAAAAACACCTCAAATAATTCTTAGGTGAGAGTTATCAAAGAAGAAGAAAAAAAGGTGTTTGATTAAGACTTCAAAGTTAGTGTTAGACCATTCAACAGGTTGAAGACGGATATGTTTATGAGCCTCTGGATGGACCCTTTTGGTTAATTTATATCAAGACTAGAGGATTCAATTTCAATTTTCTCTTCAGTAGAATCTCATACGAAGGGCTTTGCATGAAAAAAAAAAAAAAGAAGTTTGAGTTGAAAAGGAAGCCATGAGAAAAAGGGGGAAATGAATTGAATGGAATTCGAATTGCTTTCACTCACTACCTTCTTCACCAATAGTGAAACAAAAGAGAAAGTTTGAGTTTCATTTTTATGTGGGGAAAAAGGTGGAGGTGAAGTGAATTGAATGAGAATAAAAAGGAATTGAGTGAGTCTTGGGGAGAAAAGAGAGGCCTTAGGAAGAGTCTCTATGTTTCGAACATCTTGAGCCAATAGGAAGAGTCCGTGAGTGTATTTGTAGTTAAAAGATGGTCTGGAGAGGAATGAAAATAGAAAGTTGTAGTGAGTGGGATATGTCTTTTTCGTCATCAAGCTCATGGAGGAAGGTGACCGGAGAGAGAAGATAAGGAGAGAGAGAGAGAGAGTAAAAAGAGAATGAGAAAAGAGAGAAAGTCATCTGGAGAAAGTCATGTGGTGAGAGCACGTGGGTGAGATCACTTTCACTAATCTCTCTCCCTTAGATGGGGGAAGTGGGGCTGAAGAAATCTTAACTTTCTCCTATCATCTTAAGGCTACTCTCACTTTCTTTTTCTTTCTCTTCTGGGTGAAAATCCGGTTGAAAGGAGAGAAAAGGAGTTTCAATTTCTTCTTCTCAGGGATACAATGAAGAAAAAAAAAATAAAATAAAAAAAAAAAAAAAAAATAGACCTTTCACTATATCTAGGTTACTAACTTCTGCTCTTCGTTTTTTTTTTACTTTTTTTCTTCTATTTTTCCCTTCACTGACTTCTTTTTTTTTTTTTTTTTTTTTTTGGGACTATGGAGCCAGTTGTAGTGGTTTAGATCCACTTTCTCTCTCTCTCTTGTCTTTCCATCATGAAATGAAATGGAAGGAGATAAGTTCTTGTTTTCTTACATACACATCTTCTTCCTATAGTACTTTCTTTGCTGAAATCAAATACCTATTCTCTCTCTCAGATTAATCCCCTTGATAGGCTCTTTTTTTTCTTTTTTTTTTTGTATCTGGGGAAATTTGGAGAGGACTTTTCTCCTATTGAAGCCTATCTCAGTCTTAGAAGTTTATATATATATTATTTTTTTTTTGTTGTTTCTTCTGCTTTCTCCTTTTGACTTTTTTCTAAATTTTAGTTTTAGTTTTAGCTTTAGTTTTAGTTTTAGTTTTAGTTTTAGTTTTAGTTTTAGGTTTAGTTTTAGGTTTTAGGTTTTAGGTTTTAGGGTTTTAGTTTTAGTTTTAGTTTTAGTTTTAGGTGATGGAAGGGTCGTAGGAAATGTTATGTTAGTTTCTTCATTTTCTCCTACACCTCATCCACACCATCAATTGGTTTGAGAGTAATTGGAATCATTAATTTAAGAGACAGAAAGGAGAGATAAAGAATCTTTCTTGGATCCCAATTTGTTACATCATCTGACAAGAAGTTAGTTGGGGTTCCTATTAAAATTTCTTCTCTTGCTTCTACGAAACTAGGTATAGTAGAGTAGTAGTTGTAAATATACTACAGTCAAAGCTTGTTATAAAACATTTAAATTTATTCTAATGGAATTGTGAAATTTCTGTGTTATACAATGTCTGGTTGGTTGTATTTCATATAAATAGCACTATGTTATATAGGAGTTCCTCCATAAAAAAAAAAGAGAAAAAAAAAAAAGAAACATGTAATTTCATGTTGTTATAATAGGATTGTTGGTTATATNCTTTTAAATTTATTCTAATGGAATTGTGAAATTTGTGTTATACAATGTCTGGTTGGTTGTATTTCATATAAATAGCACTATGTTATATAGGAGTTCCTCCATAAAAAAAAAAGAGAAAAAAAAAAAAGAAACATGTAATTTCATGTTGTTATAATAGGATTGTTGGTTATATGTAAGGATAAATTTTTATAATGGGATTTGACTGTAGTACCGAAAATTGTAGGAAATGAAAGTTATATAGAGAACATGTGTTCAAAGTAACATTTGCCAGAAAGTTTTCTTGTACTTTGGAGCCAAATGTCCCACCACCAGCCAATAATACCAACTCGAGAGTCAAATATTCTAGAATTATTACTCATTCTGACAAATGAGGTAAATAAGATTTCACTTGGAGTCAGGAATTTACTTAGTTGACTCATTTCTCACTCCGGTTGATAGTTTTCTCCATGTTAAATTTATACTAAAAGGACTCTTTCTATTCGTCTCACCCCTCATGTCAACTTAAGAATTGGTGAAACTAGTGACTGGTATTTAAATTTTGGTTCACTTTGACATACCAAGATTCATCCTTGTTCTTATTTTATATTTCTACCATGTGAGAAGAAAGTAGATAGTAAGAGAGGGGTAATGAGATCCAAAGAACCTTTCAGTTTGATCTTGAGGAGAAAGTCCAATTAGTTTTAAAATCTTATGTTTAGGGTGTATATAAATTTTTTTTTTTTTTTTTTTTTTATAAAAATAAAGATATTTGTTATGAAGTGGAAAGAGAGACAAGGGGACACAGATGGTAGTGAAATTTCATGTCATTTTCCCATCTCGTCTCCATGGCTCATTTGATAGGATGGGACGGCTACGGTAGGTTGGAAGCCCTCCACAGTAGATCCCAACGTCTTGAACACTGTCTTGAGTGCGTGTGTTCGAGAAAACTAATGATGACTGTCTCACACAGACAATTTACTCTATGAAATGACTCTCTAGATTAGCTTTACGTGTAGACTTTCAAGAGAGATTCTATTTCATTAACTCCCCGCGACGACGGCCCCATTCAAATCCAAAAACCTTAACTCTTCTATCCAATAAGGAACACCAGGAACGAAAAGTAGAACAACATTTTCTGACTACAACATCCGGATCCTCAAAGCAACCAACCCATTCTTTTTAATTATCTTTGTCATTTTATGTTGTTGTTTTTTTTTTCTTTTTTTTCTTTTTAGCTATTGGCTAATGACTAGTCCAATGTCCGCAGTTCTTCATTTATTTATTTTATTTTTTTTTGTTTCCAGGTGGTGAAAGTACGGGTTGAAGAGTGTGAACTCCATAGTAACTGCTCAACTTGCCTCAACTCTCGAGATCCTTACTGTGGATGGTGTTCTCTTGAGAAAGGGTAAGTCGCACCACACCTTTTCATTTAATTGCTTGTCAAACAAACTAGAAATCATTAAGTGGGAAAGACTCCATCGTTTCTATTGGCTACTTTACACAACTTATACATACAGAGTGGGGCAGATTTTAGTCCTTCACTTTTTTCATTATATGTACAGGGTGTCTACAGTTTTTTAGTTACGGTGAAAGCAAGCTTTCACATTTTTTTTAGAAAAATGTGTCGTAGCGAAAAGTAAATTGGCGCGAAATTCAAAACATTTTTATTAAATTAAATTAACATGACGATTTTGAGGGCTATACAAAAATGCTGACCGAAGACAGGCTGACCAAATTTCGTCTTGTAGCATGGTCAGTTTTTATTCGGTCAGCCCAGCATTATTGCGTTTTGGCTTGACTCTCAAAATCGGCCTCTTTGTTGATTTCATAATGATTCAAACTCAATGAAACGATTGAATGATAAAGAATAACCCACCTATACCTCTTGGCTAATGTGCTTCAAACTTGTCATCCGTCGTGCTCTCTTCTTTGTCTGGATGATGTTGCGTTTCGATGATTAATAATAAGTAAGAAGCAAAGACAAAAACACATACAAAATCATTATCATGTCTCACACGGCTCACACCCACCCCCAGAGTTGGACAAATTCATAGTCATTGTTTGGTCGGAACAATCCTACTCGGATTGACCAGTGCCAAATTGCTTCTTATGAGATATACATAAAAATTTTTTTTAAATAAATGTCAAAATACCCGGACTCGTGAAGTATGCGTCAAGATCCATGTCCCATTATGAATCAGAGTCGACTCAAAAATTTCTCAACTCAAAAAAAAACTCAAAAAAACTCAAAAAAGTCGACTCAAAAAAAATTATGAATCAGAGTCGACTCCAGGAGTTCAGAGTCAGAGTCAGTTACTCTGACTCAGGCTAAAGTGAGAGTCATGGAGAACACTAAATGCGAATTAATTATGCCCTAATTTTATTTTATTTTGTTCGAAATTGGGTAGTCTAGCCGGCGAGTGGNTAATTTTATTTTATTTTGTTCGAAATTGGGTAGTCTAGCCGGCGAGTGGGAGTTTTGCCCAAATGTGAAGGGTGGGGATGTGAGTTGGAGATGAAGTACGGGTATCACTGGTCAAGCGTTATTTTTTCTCACAATAATTAAAAATTTGAATCAGAACCAATTTTGAATTTCATGACTTTACACACCAAGAAACCTATGTTGTGGCGGAAAGCGAATTTGGTGTAAAAACCTTTCCGCAACAACATAGATTTTCACTTTAACTAAAAAACTGTAGACACCCTGTATTACTTGGACTTTGACACCAACAACGGTAGAGAAAACAAAAAAGAGTGAGTGATTGAAATAGCAGTGAAAGAATATAAATATAATTAAAATTAAAACCAAAATTAATGGAATAATAATATATATATATTTTTAATTTTGTCTCCACTTATTCACTATTGTTGAAGTAGTTTAGTTTTAGTTCCAGGTGTTCTTTAATAAAAAGGTAACTGGAGAAAGTCACCTTTTCTCAAATTTTGACTCGACTCAATGGGCGTGGAAAAGTAAAAGGATGAGATTATCGAATAGTAGCATGGCGTTGGTTCGCTTATGATTATGAGTTTTAATTGTTTTTGTTTTTTTGAGTTGCTATTGAGAGTGATTAGCAGAGGGAGGATATATACTTTCTAAAAAACAGCGTTTTACTTACTTAAATACTTGCCAAAAAGCGACGAAATAATGATAAAAAAGTATAATATAATTAACAATACTTTGTTAGTTTTTGTAAGTATTTACATTTTTTTGATTAATTCACTTAATTGAAGCCTAAAAACCCGCTTGTATGCTAATTTGGAGCATAAAAATTAAATTGTTTGATTTATTGGTTAAGGAATGATTAATTTAAACACTTTATCGCGGCTCCAATACATAAGTCAGATGATTAATATAGTTTAAAGAATATTTTCAATAAATTTTTTTGAAAAAAAAAGTTGGTTTCTCCAGAAAGTATACCATTATTTGGCGCTCGTGTTAACCGACGTAAAAGCATGTTTTTATTATAACTTGGACCGCGAAAAAGCGTTTGTTGCAACTGAAGGTTCGGCTTAAATCTTTGGGTCCCGACTGCACAATTTAGTTCAATTTTTTTCGGTCCCTCGGAATTCGCCTTATCGAAAATTTAATGGACGCATAATTTAATTTTAAATATACTTCTTCGAACAAAACTGTGAACTTTTACGTTCTGCAATTTATTGTTTTGACTCATCGGCAAATTTAGAGCGAATATGAGGAAAATTATCCTCGAAAAACGATTAATACATCAAATTACTTGACAAAGTACTTTTTAATTACTTAATATTCAAAATTACTTTCAAAAGTAATTCCTAATGCCTAAAAACGAAAAATACGTAAAATACTTTTTTATAAGGGCATTCCGTTCATCCTCAAATTACATGAATTGGAAAGATACGAAGTTACAGAGGTGTAGGTGCAATACCCGAAAAGAAGTAGATAAGTAAGTATCCGCCCTCTGGTGATTAGGATTAGTTGAGATATTTGTAAACAAATGATATTGATATTGAAATGAGAGGGAATTATCCAAACGGTAGCGTTACGTGGATTTCAGTTATGACCATCGCTTTAATAAATACATGTATAGAGATTTTATTGAGAGTAAATGGGGTTAGTTGAGAAAATTGTAGGAGTTTGAGATTGAAATTC
Organism: Holacanthella duospinosa; assembly: GCA_002738285.1. NCBI lineage: Eukaryota > Metazoa > Arthropoda > Collembola > Poduromorpha > Neanuridae > Holacanthella > Holacanthella duospinosa. The sequence goes on along the minus strand of NIPM01000078.1, from coordinate 539,960 downwards.
TCTTGGATGCGAGAATGAGATGATGATAAGGAATTTAAATTACCATTCATTTTCGCATGATAAGTCCACCCTTGCATTGTAGTGTATTTCCTTACATTAGCCATTTTTGGTTGAAAGAGGAAGAAAGTTAGTTAGTTTTTTATTGAAAAACTCTGTATTAATTGTAAATTAAAGTTTAGTTAGTGTTAGTTTATGAGAAAATAGTGAAGGGATGAACCAATTAAGATGGAATACCCTGTATACAGGGTTATTTACATAACTTTTTTAACCTCACTTTTTACACCAACTTTCTCCTAAACAGGCAAGAAAAACGAAAAATGAAATTATCAAATTAGTGTATGTGTAATCAGTAAATCCAGCCAATATAATTTTATCATTGGCTCTGATTGCTTAAACTTTGAGAATGAGTGTGGTGTGGTGTGGTGTGGTGTGAGTCAACTTTAACATCCATTCAACTTGAACTACATTTTTTAAATACGCGCGCTTTCAATTTAATTATTAAATTCCCCACGCTCATTATAGAGAAAGTTAATTTTACATGGGTGAAAGAGTTCTGGATACACAGTACGTTCAAATATAAAGACAATTTTTGAGAAATAGAGATTTTACGGAAAATAAAAAATTGACTGTAATTATCAAAAATTTTCACACATTATTAACTGCTCAAATTCTTTAAAATCGTTTCTACGAAAGTTTTGTTAACTTTTTTTAAGTTAAATAAGTGTCACAATAGTCTAATTTGTGAGAGTTTTAAAAACGCTAGTGCCGGATTTTTGCCTTTTTATTCAAACACACTGTAGATATAGTATATCTACATGTAGTTACATGTTTGAGAAACATGAGTGAAAGTATCATAAAAAGTGTTAACTGTTAACTGTACAATGTTAAAAGTTCATTAAGTTATAAATTTCTTAAAGTTCAAATGGTTTTATGATATTGAAGTAATTTTACAATAAAAAAATAACTATTCTTAAAGAGCATGTGGATAAATGGTTTGAGTTTCTAAATTCAAAGAAACGGAAGTAATTGTATTCAAATCAAAAAAAAAAGTAGAAGTAGTATAAAAAGTAGTAGTAGAAAAGTATAAAAACTAACTCGTTAAGATTCTACCAAAGAATATGAGAATATTAAATAAAAGTGGTAGATTTTGGGAGGTAGGATTTTGTTATTTTTTTTTTTTTCATCTGGAGTGGAATTGTGTCATGAAATGACTGAATTGGTCTTGGTAAAAGTCATGTTCAAAATTCCCTCCTTCTCTCTCCATTGTTTCCCGTAAACTGTTATTATTACGAGATTTCTTCTCATCTCTAACTTTTTTCTCCTGAAAGGAATAGGAATAGGATGGAAATGTAAAAAAAAAGAAAAAAAAAAAGAGAAAGACGGAGAAAGTTGGGGGAAAGGATGGGAAATTGGGTTAAGTCAAATTAAATTAAGGTTCCTTCCTTTTCTGTTTTCTCTCTGCCGTCTTCCGTTGAGAGACAAGAGAAAAGTTGGTAACTAATAATACAGTTTCCTCAAACATTTCTATTTCCTTTTGTCTTTTCTACAGACTTAAATACACACTTCAGCTCCACTTCTTCCTCTCCATAATTCCCAAAGAAATTTTTAAAATCTTAAGAATAACCAAAAAAAAAAACTAAAAAAAAAAAAATAAACTAGCCTCAACGAAAAGGAATATGGTAAAGTTATGAAAATAAGTTTTTTTTTNAAACTAAAAAAAAAAAAATAAACTAGCCTCAACGAAAAGGAATATGGTAAAGTTATGAAAATAAGTTTTTTTTTATATTCTTTTATATTCTAATCAAGAGCCGGATTCTAAAAGAGCTTCAACAGTATATACTGAATGANTTTTTTTTTATATTCTTTTATATTCTAATCAAGAGCCGGATTCTAAAAGAGCTTCAACAGTATATACTGAATGAGTTGACAAGGAAATCCAATTATCAATCCCTACATGTAAGACTCTTAGAAAGAATTAAAATTGTTGAAAAACGAAATAACGAATCAGAAACTTTCTCTTTCATCTTATGTAACAACTGTCCTATTTCTCTTGTTTACTTATAGTAACATAGTATATATCAAATCAAATTTGTCGTTGGACAGTTGATTAANTCCTATTTCTCTTGTTTACTTATAGTAACATAGTATATATCAAATCAAATTTGTCGTTGGACAGTTGATTAAGTCCTCAGTTGAGTTGGAGAGCCACAGGTTGAGGTGAAAGTAAATGAGTGTCAATGAAATAAACTTTCTCTCTTTTGTTGGATGATGAGAAGGCGTAAAAATATAGAACATTTTAGTATAAAAAAAAATAAAAAAATCTCTGGTGAAAGAGTCTTTTTGATCTTTCTACTAGTTTAGTGTCGCTCTACTAATTTCTAGATAACGGAAGAACTCTATGGAGAAGTGAGTCGGATGAAAAAACGGAAGTGAATGTGAAAGAGAGAAAGTTGAGTAGTAAGTGAAAGTGAAGGAAGTTTTTTTTTTTCGTTTTTTTTTTCGTTTTTTTTCGTTTTTTTTTTTCATTTTTTTTTTCCGGTTTTTTTTTTTCGGTTTTATTTCTAGTAGGCTTTGGACTCAAAACGTTTCCTTTGTTCGGACTTAGCAGAGTGACAAAAGTAGAGAGAAAATTTAAGTTCCTATGAGCCAGAGTTTGGTTTTTATGATGCAATTAAGAATAAAATGGTTTGAAATTTCCGTCGGAAGTCTCTATATAGTGTTCCTATTAATTCCTTTATGACGTTGAAAATCTCGTAAATGGACATAGGAGAGGAAACAAGTACAAGACACTTCATTGGATTCTACCTTAAGAATTTCTCTTCATCTTTCACTACTTCCGTTCCTAATGGAACTTATATACTTTTCTCTCCCTCAGTCATATCCAATATTTCATTCTAAAATGAGGATTTTCTAGACCAGTTGGAAGCTCTTAGTACTTTTTAATGGAACTTACATAATGAATGAGTTTCTCTACTCTTTACTAATACTTTTTTTTTCTATCCATTTCTCATCATTTTCTAATTCTCTTCTTTGAATTTATAATTTTTAAACAACTCATGTTTTCTATTTATTTAAAAAAAATTTAATTGCACAGAATAAAAAAAAAAGGAGAAGTTAATGAAGAAGGGGTAGAATTAGTAATAAGAGTGAGAGAAGAGATAATGGACAGATGGACAGGTTATCTTGCGTCGGCGCATTGGGTGTTTTTTTTCTTTCTTTTCTTTTTTTCTTTCTCTCCTACTTTGTCTGAGTGAAAGTCAAGGGAGTTGAGAGAAGAGAAAGTTGTGAAAAAGACTAAAAGTTTTGTGAGTTGTATTTTAGGCGTAAATCCCCGTCTCGCCTTATGGATGGATGGATGTATTTTCTTTGTCGGTGATGGGGAGGTATTGCATAACATAAGGCTATAGGATTCAGACTTGAATGGTAATGTAAAAAGGATTTCCAAATATTCTTCAATAAGGCTAGAGTTACTTAAGCTTTTGTTATTGAATCTCAACTCTATTGTCATCCTTCTCGACTACTTAATTCCACAAGTCTTATGTTAGTTTTGTAACTATAGAAACGTTTTCTTCTCTTTTGAATTCTCTTCTAATGGTTTTGGGAGTAGGAAGGATAGGGGTTCTTCCAGACGACGTTTTCTATTCTCATTCAAAAGAGAGAGAAAGAAGGGTTAGAAAGACGGTGAGTTGCGAGTTGGGAAGACTGCGGAACAACGCCATTGGTCCAATACTTTCTCTTCTGTTTTTCTTTCTCTGGATTGTCTCAATGCCTAATAGCCTCTACTTCCGTTTCCTATGGATGAAAGCCTATTATTCTTTACGACAACCGAAGCGACGATTGAGGTTCACCGCCAAACGAAACGATTTTCCTAAACTCTAACTCTTCCCATTTGTTTCCCTTTGTTCCTGAGCCAGGAACATTTCTCAAAATAAATGTTTACCTTCCTCTACTTTTTTTAGTCTTCTCTAGAACAATTTACTCACGCTCATTCTACTAATTCTAAACACTTGGTTGGATTTTTACAAAAAAATTTTTTTTTTTATTTATTTTTTTTTTTTGAACATTTTACACCTAATCTTAACTTTGTTTCTGACTTCAATCCTTCCCATTGTTTTTTTTTAACACCTCGACAGTGAAAATTCTATACGGATTTTTTCTATTGTTTCTGATCCTATCTAACCAGAGGATTCAAACTTAGAAGTTGCATTTAAATCTGGGGATAAAAATCAATGANTGACTTCAATCCTTCCCATTGTTTTTTTTTAACACCTCGACAGTGAAAATTCTATACGGATTTTTTCTATTGTTTATGATCCTATTTAACCAGAGGATTCAAACTTAGAAGTTGCATTTAAATCTGGGGATAAAAATCAATGATTTTTTTAGATTTTTTGTTTCATCTATTAGAAAAAATAATTGTAGTAGTATGTAATACTGACAATGTTATTTCAAATATAGATTCTTAGGTTCAGGTTTGTTGTTGCATTTGTCAGTGGAGTAAATTAGAATCATTTATCAGATTTAAAAATTGAAGATGTTGCATCAAGTCAAGTGGAAATCTAGGAAGAGAATAGGTTGAAATAAATCTACTTACTAACTCAATTAGTTGTAATTATACAAACGTAAATAGGCTTAAATAATAACTTTAAAAAAAAATTTTCTTTTTTTTAATCGTATTTGCAAATATTTTTACCATGTTTATTGGCAACTTGGAATTTTTTGATAAAAAAAAAACAAGGGGCATTTGTTTATGACTGCTTGCTGGTTTAATTGTCTTCCAAATAAAATTAAAATCAAGCTCGATCATTAAGTTTGCATTTTAAACTAGGTTTCAATTCAAATACACAGAAATTAAATGTTTATGTGCGGGTAAATTAACTGGCCTAGTGCCCTCACGATCCAAATCTACACTCTTGACTTCATGATCTTACAAACCAAGCCTGTCCTAATGACATCACTAGCTAAATCTGTCTTCACGAACCAACCTTGCCCTCCTGCCCTCACGAATTAAGTCTGCCCTCTTGCGCTCATCGAGAGCCCACGAGCGCACTTTTCCCTTCTACGGACTGAATCAGTCATTGACTCATTCAGTCAACTCCATGACTTCTTTTTTTTCGTGAGTCAGATTCAAAGTTTTTACTCCTTAAATGTAGGTGAGTCAGAACCAAATTTTGACTCCTGAGTCAACTCAGAGTTTAGAGATGCCCATGCACTTAGTATTTACATGCTGCTGTCTCGAGTACTGAGTCGATTGACTATTTGAAATTTGGTTTCAGTGAGACAGAGTCTAACACAAAAAATTTGAGAGTCAGCTCCTGAGTTAGAGTCATACGATACTCGACTTAGAGTCAGTAACTAACTCAGTTGAAACTAAGAGTAATGGAGAATACTAGTTCCTATGAATTCTACTCTCCATCTTTTCTATTATATTTTATAAAAACTTATAATTATTGAGTCACACACTAAAAGAATCCGTTCATTCTCAAATCAGAAATCACATAAAAATACATAGATATAAGTATGTATTTTATGTTTGGTGAATTTAGATTAATATTATCTTCCTTCCACGCTTATGTATAATATTGATAAAATATTGATAAAATAGATGAAAAAAGGGTTAAAATAGTTTGGTTAACTCTGTATATTCACTTAAAATTTAACAATACAAATGTAAAAAGTGGAATGGAAATAAAGTAGAAAAGGAGTTTTAAAAGAGAATAAAGTTTCTATTGTTCTGAGAAAGTAAAGTTTGAGAGAAAGTTATTAAATGGGCGTCTGTTGTTGAAAAGAAAGTGTGTGAGACGAGGGGGTTTTGTGACGTTAATTATGAATTCAGTGTCAGTATCAGTTCTTATTTATTTTTATTTTTTTTTTGTTTTAATTCATACTTTCACCTTGGAGATGAAGAGGATGAGAGAAGAAAGTAAGGTTTGAGTTGTGATTTGATAGTTGATATTCATTTCCTTTAGTCCAAGTTTGTTCAAGTTAAGAAAACTCTCCCCTACCTCACACCAGGAGGGTGAAAGTGAAGTAAAGAAAAGAGAAAGCATTGTTGAGTGATGGAGTTACTCTCTCCATTATCTCAAAGAAATTAAATGAGCTTAAGACATTCTCTCTTCTTCGGTAGAGCTCTTGGGATGAAGCGGAGGTGATGAGGTGGGGCGGGGAGAGGGACATCCCACGGCTTCCCAACCTCTCAAAAACTATCATAAATTTTTACAGGCTTCATCTTATTCTCTCTCTCTCTCTCTGTCTTTTTAGATTTTTCAAAGGGAAAGTTACATCAGATATTTAATACACCTTCCCCTATGAAATTTGAAACCGGTTCTGGATTTCCCAAAGGCAAAAGATAAACTGGAATTATGGAGAAGACTTTTGACGCCTCACGGGAAGGGTCAAGAGGGAGGTGGAGGTGATGAATTGAAACCATAGAGTTAGTTGGTTCATTAGGATATTACTATTTTTTTTTGGTAAAAAGAGACTTAGGCCTCTTTTTCTTTTTTTTCCGTCTAAGTGCCTAACCCTCATCATCATCACTTTTATCATTCCAAATCCTATTTACTCTCTCACTTTAAAAGAAACCGAAAGTCCCTTTTACTATACAAGTTACTTATGAAGTTTGATAAGAGAGAGAGAAAAAAAAATCAACCTTATAAGGTTTCTACTTAAACGCCCAGTAGGAGATTAAGGTTACCGTTATCGAACTTTCTCTCTCTCTCTCTCTCTCTCAACAGCCTCCGATGATGGGTTAAAAAAAATTTTTTTTTTTTTTTTGGCACAACGTTTGGCACATTCTCCTCATCGTTTCCGTCACAGAGATGAGTGATGAGAGCAAAAGAGTTTGAATTTGTGGAGATGGGAATTGACAGTGGTGATGACCAAGGAAGCTTTGATGGTCCTGCCAGATTCAATTCCAAAGACCTTATTCCACGGAAATTGATATTCTCTACCTTACCATATGTCCTAGTAAAGAATTTTGGCAACGGGTGAAAGTGATGGTGATGTTTCTGTCTCCGTTTCTTTACTTTTTCCATAGGAAATGATGAATTCAGTGAGAGTCTCAACTCAAAAACTCCCTCTTCTCTCTCTCTCTCTCTCTCTCTCTCTCTCTCTCTCCTTCTGGCCTAATAAATAGATAGAATATGTTCTCTTTTCAAGGGATTAGGTTCTAGTTGATCTGGTTTTACATGAATTCCATTAGTAGAAAGAGGATTAGTTGGAGTGAACTGAATCGTCGGATATACCGGAAGAGAAAGCATCAACAGAAGATTTAGTAGAGGAGAGAAAATAGGACATTAACTCTCTTTCTCTCCCTCCTATGAGATGGTGATCGTAAAGTGTCGTCCATCATCCCCTCATGTCTTCTTCTGATTAAATATTGATTACCACTCCTACTGGGCTCTGGCTATCAGATAGACTCAGGTGGGTTTTAGATCCAATATGATGGGAAAATGGAGGGAGAAACATAATCCAATCCTCTCACAATTTACCTACTGTTATGGGAATAACAATACTCTTTTTCACTTTCTCCCTCCTTCCATTTTCTTTTTCTTTTTCTTTCTTTTTTTTAGAAACCTCTCTGTGTTAGTAAATTGGATACATTTGAGTAAATTGGATCTGATTCGAAATAAACAGGTCTTCCCATTAGACGTATTACGAGACTCATTCCTAGGTTTTTATTTTTTATTTCAATGGGGGATTGAGAACAGACGATTCTATCCATTCGGGAAGATTTGATAGAGGGATTTTCATTCCCCTCTTGAACAATCCTCATTCCGTCGTTTCCTAGGTGATGAGAGGAGTATGAATATGACGACTTTTTTAGAATTTACCACTGGTCATCATGACCTAATCCTCTAGTATCCAAGTAGTAGTCCCTTCCAGCATGTCAATGGAATATAAGTGTATTTATTTATTTATATATATATATATATATAAACTCAATCATCATCCTCCCTTTCAACTTCAGTTCATCCCGAATGGGTAGAAATTTCATCTAACCGGATTAGTATGAGATGACATTCGTCTCATCATCAGTTCATCATCAGTTTTAGGGTATTATCCCTAAAATCAATGGACTGAAGAGACAGTAGTAAGTACATGATGGGTTAACTAACTTTTTCTCTCGAAGAAAAAATAAAAGTAGAGAAAGTTAGGTGAGGATAGTTTACAAAGGCTATGTTTATTATTAAAAAAGTTTTTTTTTTTTTTTTTAAATTCTTTTTGAATTCTTTTGGTTTTGGTGAGATGTGGACATGGGTGAAAGATTTGCTTTTAGTTGTTGAATTATTGAAATCCGGAGAGTCTATTGTCTCATTTTCTTTCTTTTAATAAACCATTGGAGAATAGAAGAATGGGAAGAAAGACTTCCTGCCAGGTGAAAGCCGTCAACACTCAAACCCCTCCCCCTCCCTGTCTAATAATGAACTCCAACGTATTTGGAACACGTTGGTTTCATCTAATGGATTATTTCTCTATGAATAGAATGAAATTAAAGGAAGGTGGAAGAGTGTAAATTCAAACTGAAGTCTAAATAAGAATTGTTAGAATAATTAAATTCTATTGGGATTGAGCAGACAATAGGAAAGGTAAGGATATTAGATTCTAAGGGAGACATTGAGAGATGGTAATCCAATGGTACCGAGAGGAATCCTTTCTTCTACTTTCTTCACTTTTTACTTTTTACCATTTTATCCACTTTATCCATCTCACTCCTTATCTTCTATTTTTTTTTTTTTTTTTTGCTAATTTGCTAATATTATTCTTTCTTTCTTTTTTTGTTGGCAAAAAAAAATACTCATCCATCACTCCGTCTTGTTGTCACTGGGTTTGTCTCTAGTGAGGCGCCCACTTTCTCCAGCCTCATGTATCCTTCTACTTCCGTTGTTAGATGAAAATCCCTTTCATCAATCCAAAAGAAAGTCTACTTATGCCTACACTTTCTTTTTTTTTGGATGTCGGAAGAGACATGAAGTGAAAGACGGAGAGTCAACAGAAGGAAAGGGAATATGTGGAGATGAAGATAATACCTAGAGTACATATCCAACGATACTTGTTACTACTTGACAATACCTCACCGATACTAACCCCTCACTAACCCCTTAGACAGTAATCACCGTTTTAGGAACCATCAACTAATCATAAAATCTTAACTTAATTTCAGGAAGATTGAATATCATAAATTCAAAAAACAATATTGTACTTTGAGATTATGATTTGAATCTACCAAGTTACTATCTGTGTAGTTAACTTGGTATAACTTTGATTCTACAGAGGGAATTATATTACACATGGGGTAAATTTTCGGTGATGGGGAGTTGTGTTTGTGTTGTTATAGGGAGAGGTTTTATAAGAAAGGACCCGCATTCCTCTATAGCTGAATATCAAAAGGAGTTTTTATCATCAGAGTACTTGTAGTAAAGAAAGAAAAAAAAAAGGTTATGAAAAATGGCTACGAAATTACAAACCTTGGATAAAAGAAAATGTTTTTTTTTTTTTTTTTTTTAAGTTTGTTGAAAGTGGGATATTGGATATGAATCCTAGAGCAGACGGTGGTCAAAAACGGAAGTGATAAGGACTTAGCCGTGGGGATAGGAAATTGTCGGTGTTTGTAATTAGAGAGAAAAGCGCTCGTGAGGCTATAGTAAAGTCTAGGATGGAATTTTAATTCTAATTGAAAAATCATGTTTTGCCAGGAAGTGAAAGTCCTCTAGGCTTTCTCTATCTCGTCACTGAGCTCTCAAGAGGGAGTGACTAGAGGGACCAATTCTATCCCTCCCTTTCTCTTCCCTTATAAATGGATATCAAAAAAAAAAAATTACCAAAAAATTGGAAGGGAAAGGTTCGATGAAGAAGAAAGTAAATTTTGAAGGGAATTATAAGTCTCTTGTCGCATGATGGTGAAGGCGATGATGGTATATGATATTATTGGCAACTTCCCATAAGCTTCGATGAAGTTTAAGCGCCTTGTATTAAAGTTTTCCTTTCGGATTTACCATTCCATTAGTCACCATCTTACAATTTTTTTGTAACAAAAAAATATATATATTTTACGTTTCAACCTGTCTTATACTAAGTAAAGTAGAATCTGTGTGAAGGGTTATTATTTTATAACCCTTTGTCAGACTTGAAATGGCCCACTTTCTACTAGTTTCTACTACATGAGAAAGAATAATGCTGAATGTTAAGTTATTTATTTATTTATTTTTTGTTTTTGTTTCTTTTCAGATGTACTGTTCGTGGTTCTTGTCGAAAGGCTCTGCCAAGTTCTCCCCGATGGCTTGCCTTTGGACTTGGTCAAGAGTGTATTAGTTTTGATAGAATTCAACCGGATCGGATACCCATTAATCAGCCTGGCTATGTAAGTCTTTCATAACAACTAACTTTTCCAAAGACAAAAAAAAAAAAAAAAAGTTTTTTCATTTATTTCATGAGAATGATTTCAATCAAAGCCAAGGGCTTGGGATTTTCTTAATCCCCTTCCCTTTGTCCTACCCATCCTAAATAGTCAACTATTATTAATTTTTTCCACTTTCTCTGTCTTTCCCTACCTTTTTTATTATTCCTAATCCTTCAGAATGAACAATAGAACATATTTTCTACCATGGAAGATTACTAAAAATCTTCAATTATTACCTAATGCCTCAAAATCTTAGTGTTTCTACTAGTAAAAAAAAATTTTTTTTTTCTCACTCATAGTTTATAAAGAACTTCTCTTTAATTCAATTCATAAGACACAGTTCGTTTCTTATGAAATAAATGAACAAGTCAAAAAAAAATAAAATAATAATGGACTAATGGACCAGTCACCTGATGATGATCAGTTTGAAGAGTGAAAGTGATGTTGGTAGAGTTGGTTTATGAGAAATAGAGTCGGATGGTTTGAGTAGTATTAGTTTAAAAAGAGGGGGGGATGTTTGATAAAAAAAAAAAAAAAAAAAAGTCTAAAGTGTCAGAATGGCTTCATCGACAGAATAGAGAATCTTGGAAGACGGTTTTCTTCTGAATTGTCGTGAATAAATATGCAAGAGCTTACCCAGAAGCTTTCTACTGAATGCTTCTGCCTCTTAAAATTGACATTTCGATTAGGAAGATGCTTTGGAGAGGGGATAGTAGAGACTTGAAACATTTTACAAGATGGTTCCTTGAGTCTCATGAGGACTTTTTCTTTAACTTACGTCTATTACATAAGGTAGTCTTATCCTGTTGTTACTTTCTTCCTATATTCTCATGTACATATTTCATGCTCTATTGGCAGTGATGCTCTGATTCCGTTTAGGTTCTCAATAAATAAGAAATCGAATCTAGGAGAACTAACTCTCAAGAATTCCCAATCACCGACACCTTCACCACTTTACATCAATCCAATTCACTTGACACCTATAACAAATTTAATATTATAAGAGACTCTTACTTATCTAAGTAACAAATGGATAGGAGAGTCAGAAGAGAAAGAGAGAAAAAAAAAATAAACATTACTAGAAGTTGATAGTTTCTATGTAGTTTAGTAATATCGATCTCTTTTTGCCAGGTGTTTAGTTTTCGTTTACTAGTCTTAATGACAAGGGTGAGAGGGAAGGTGTTAGAATAATGAATGGTTGAGTGGACGAAATAATTAATTCCAGTCGACTTAAAGTCCAATTCAACGCTAAGTTCACAAACAAGACATCCCCAATGTATAGGTTTTCTTCTATTATTATTAAACCATAGACGCTCACTGGCTTATCCATTAGTCTCATTTTTTTTCTCTCTCTCTCCTTCTTCGTGATGAATGGACTCAAAGGGGTAGGAACGACGGGAAATGAATAAAAGGAAGAGAATAAAAGGACCAAAAAGCTGCCCAAAATAATTGGCCTCTTCATGAGCATTGAGCAAGGAACGGAACTGGAAGAAGGTGTTCGGTCGGGAATTGGAACTTGAAGCATAAAATACATTTTATGGGATTTTAGGCTCTCCCCTGGAAAAAAAAAAAAAAAAAAAAAAAAGCAACTCACAAACTCATATTTCATAAACAGGGGAAAAATTCCAATTCCATTGTTACGTTATTTTCTTATTCACCTCACGCTTCGTACATGCAATGCAGTTTCCTTTGAATTCCAAAAGGAAATTGCATCCGACGAGGACATAGTTAAGGAACGCTGTCGAAAATGACAGAGGAAGGTGGTTAACCTGACTGAAAATCCTCCTCATCCTCTCTCTTGTCATAATAATAGCCCCATCATCTTCCAACCCAATAGAATTGGAATGATGAACAAGAGGATTTAGAATCCTCTCAAGGTGTTAATTACCAACCCTTCTTATCATCTAAAGAGAGGAATTTTTAGTGGGGGAAGAGAACTTAAGTAAAGGAAGTTATCAAGAATTATTATTGAAAACTTAAAGGGAGAGAAAGTCTGCGTGTGAGCCCAAGGCAGCGTGACAGGGAAAGAAAGAAAGCCACCAATCCCAACTCAGAAAATGATGGATAGCTGAAAAAAAAAACGTTAGTCTTTGAAAACAGTTGGAAAACGTATTTTAATTCTCATACATTCCCACACACTTTCCATTGAGCTTTGTACCCTTCCGAATCCATTAGATTATTAAAAGTTACACACAGTCTTATAGACTTACAGGGTGATTCTCACTTAACTTTTACACACATTCACCACTTTTATCGAAATTTAGAAATTTGAGCTTACATATGAGCAATTTAACTTATGGCAAAGAACTGGTGAAGTTAACCAACTAAATTTACATTCATTTTCTTTCAATCCAATTTTATGCTTTCTTATTATTTATCTTAGGTATTAGCTCATTTTCACTCATTTCGATAAAAAGTGTCGAGAAAGGTGGATGGTTTTTACTCCAAATCACCCTGTATGTGATCATAATTTGAAAAAACAAGTTAGTTTAGAAGTTGTTATTTTTTTTTTTGTCAAAAAATACTCAATCATTTGTCAACTTTTTTTTTTTTTTTTAGTAATAATCAGAGAATTACGATATCTGAATCACCTTTAGAATTAGATTTGTTAATTGATACTATCACAATTGGCATGAGAAAGAGAAAATCGTAAATGTCATATTTATGTCCTTGAAGAGAAAGTAGAAAGTAATCGGTGTTTGTAAGCTATAAAATAACATGTAATCAGCAGGGGTTATTTAGATCGGCGTTACAGGTAGAAAATTTCATTTTATTTTTTCTTTTTATTTTATTTTTGTTCATACCTTGTGTTATCGTCAGTGGTGTTCAGTAGATTTGTCAATCAATCCGTCACCTTTTGGAATTCCCCTCTTTGGTCACCATTCCCATTGTGATGGGAAATATGAAATATCCCTTGATTTCTAAAATGTAATTAAGAAGAAACTAATTTAGTGTCGTCCAGAGTAATATTGCTTTTAACAATAACATGCTACAAGAGTGAAATGAGATTTCTTGCTAAAAGCTGTAACATGTTAATATGTCCGGCTTTCACTTGAACTCTCATTTTACGCCTTTCACTTTTTCTCTTTTTAACCCTACTACTACTACTGGTTAGTTAGATTGTCCTATTGCGTGCAAATTTATTGCATGCAAATATATACATAAATAATGTCAGACCTTTGAGAAAGGAATAAGATCTATAAAAAAAAAAAAAAAAAAAAAAATTCAAATTCACTCAACTGTAAAGTTGAAAAGTGAAAAGGCAGAGAAGGAAGTTTGAAATAAAAAAGAAGGTGTGTTTGAGTTGATTTTCTTGTAGCATGGAGTCTCATTCTATGTAAGTGATGTGTATTTCTGGTAAAAATCTGTCTCTGATTCTCTGGCTCTGTCAGAGAAATTAGTAAAAGGCGGTTGGGGAAGGAAAAAGTTGAGGTTGTGCGAAGAGGTTTTAATTTAATTGAATCCTGGTTCTCTTTTTGGCAAGAGAAAGCTCTTCCTGTTGCTTTCTGAGAGAGAGTGAAAGTATGAAAATGTCTCTTCTCTATCTTCTTGACTCTTCCAAAAAAATTCTATTCAATCTCCTCCGTACTGTAAAAGTAAACCAAAGTAATTTTCACTCATCCTTTATCCTCTCTCCAACATCCCCGCTTCCTCTGCCTTTCACCCAAATCACACACACATAATAACCATTATAACCTACTTTCACTTTTTTTGAAGAGCCCTTGAGCAGAAAACATCACCTCTCCTTCCACTCCAGCTCCGTATCCACACGACATCAATTAGGATTACTCTCTGTCTATTTTCTTCATCTACCACTTTCTAATATTACTCCCTTATCTTCCTTATCTCCTCCTCCAGGTAACTTATTTTTTTTCCCTCTTATCACCAAGGATTTAGATTAGTTTACACTTCTCCAAGTTAAGAGAAGCTTTGAAATGTAAATTGAAAAGTAACTCACTGATTTCAAGATTCCCAGATTCAATAATGATCCAATTGAGTTCTCATGTTAACAAATTTGAAGTAACAACAGATGATAGAAGTGTCATATTTTGGCTAAAATAAAAAGAAGATGAGGGGGGTTAAGTACCTGGGTGTGATTTGTTAAAGGCAAAAAAACTAATTACCCCTGGCGGGACTCGAACCCGCAATCTCCGGTTTAGGAGACCGACGCCTTATCCATTAGGCCACAGGGGCCTGGTCCAACTGAACTGCTTGATTTAACAAAATAACGTGTTCCATTAGGTTGTTTGGAGATGTCTCCTCTCAAAGAGTTGTTCTCATACATTTTCACTCTCATACTCTTCTTTGTTGTTGAGATAGAGATGTAAGGACTAATAATTCTAAGAGTACTACTATCTTTCTATCCTTTTCTGTAGATAAAATAAATTAATGATTTGAGTTAACTTGGTTGAATCATAATTTACAGGTAATGTTGGTGATTAAACCGAACCTTCCAGCTGGTGGAGCCAAATACAAGTGTGTCTTTGGTTCTATTCCACCGATTGATGCAGAGCTCAAACCCCATGGGCTCGAGTGTAAAACACCGACTCTAGACTACAGACCTCTGATCCCAGATGGACAAGACCATATCCAAGTGGATTTGGCAGTTCGATCTGCTGAGACGAATAAAGACTTTGTCAGTCGATCCTTCACCTTCTTCAATTGCTCGAGACATACAAAGTGCCGATCTTGTGTCAAGTCCGCTTGGGGATGTAGTTGGTGTGTATATGAAAATAGATGTGTCCATGAAACAGGGAACTGTAACACATCATCAATTGTCACCGGAGATAAAGCTGCACTTCTTCATATGATGCATCAGGTTGGTTTGACTTTTAACAAAAAAAGAACGAAATAATCCATTATTTTCTAAATTAAGACAGTGACAGAACAACGGAAGTAGCAAGCCTGGTTCATCAAGACTTGTTACATTAAAACTGTCCCTTTTGTAGTAATCACGTTATTGTTGTTTCCTCTTGAATGACTGTATAGAATGCCTGACATGGGAAGTGACAAATGAGAATTCATTCATTGATTACATGTCTCTTCTCTCCACACTTAATCAAGGAAACTTGACTTGATTCCATTTACTCCCTTTGACAGGAGAAATGACTTCAGATGTATCTTCATTAGTAAAAAGTGATGAAATTCGTTTGGACGATGATAAACATGACATGATACTTGGTTCTTGTTCTATTTTCTGACCATACTAAATCTAAATCCAAATCCAACTAATGTTTAATGTCAGTATATGAATATATAGTAGTTTTTTTTTCTTCTTCAAAATTTAGATTTTTACTTACCTTTTTGTTCCATATGATATGCAAATCCAATTCCACTATGATTTATCTAAAGCCCAAAAAAGCAATTGACGAGACAACCAAACCATAAAAAGGACATAAAATTAAATTAGTTGATTTGATTTTAAATTAATTAAAACTTTTTGACTCCTGAATTGAGATTAAAATAATGGCCACTTTTTATCCTTTATATTTTGGTGCCAAAATACAAATGATTCAAATGCTCCCGCAGTACAATCGAGATGGCGCGGACGGAACGGATCATTTTGATTGGCTTAAAATAAATTCAAATTTTTACCACTACTATTTTAAATGTTTGTAACATAAATTAGTAATTTAAAAAACTTTTCATTTAACTAATAATTCTCGTTGCCTTGTCATTCAACAGTGATTAAAACAAGTTTTTGGTGTGTAGTTTAGTGACTGTTTTGTGTGAAGCTGATGAAGTTTTATCCAATGATGGCTGAATTATTGGATCCCATTAAGCTCTGTCTGAGGTTAATGTGAGAACCATGTCGTTGATGATGTAGGGAGTCACTTCCCCCAAGTGTCGGTCACGGTCAGTGGTGATGACGGTATGTGGAGACTCCTCAGATGACATGTTACATGGTATGGGTGTTTCGTTGATATAAAGTCCTTGTTCTTTCATTTTCCAAATTTCTACAGATCCATCATCTCTCTCCATTTCCATTCAAAGTCATCCAACCCCTATGAACCAGTCAACGGAATCGACTAATCAAAAAAAAAGAAACTGAGAAATTTTTAAGTCCACATCGATTTATTTCCACTTAATAAGAAAAAGAAAAATCAAAATTTTGAGGCCAAGTTTGGAGCATGTAGTAGTGAAGAGACCCTGCTGGGATGACGGCTTAAATCTTGACTCTCTCCTAGCCCATTTCCTTTCCAACTGTGTTATTTTTTCTTGAACACTTTCCCTTTCTCTTGAATCTTATTTTCTCCACCGTTAGTTGGAGAAGGGCTCCTGTTGTGTCTCTCCAACGACGTCCCCTCTCCAGTGGTTCACTTCCAGTTCCAACACCACTTCCAATCAATAACTTAGCTCTAGTTGACGATGTGGGGGGAGTCAGGTAGGGGGAGGGTAGGAAAGTAAACGCTCCAGATTTAAGACTTCCGTCCCGACTTGTCTAAACTAACACCTTTTCCATGACAAGAAATGACTTGAAAGCCAGTCCAGAGCTCCACTATACTTTCTTCTCTTTTTCCAAAGAATAAACTTACTAAAGAAAGACTCAATAGTGCTTTTCTCCCACGATTCAACCAATATTTTTTTTCATAAAGCTCCATTATGAACATTCAATTAATGGCAAATAAGGACCTGGAGACTGTGGTTCCGTTCAAAAGAACCTCAATTGACTGTTGACACATTGCTCTCTCTTTCTCTCTCTCTCTCTCTTCACTTGACTCAAAATCCTTCCTTCAGTTAAATGTCTAGAGAGACTAGGAATTAGGTCCATTTGACACTCAGTCTTACTCTCATCATAAGGATAATGAATCCAATCTAATTAATTCATGAGAGAGTCAAGACCGGAGAGAGATGGTAGAGGGGGGTTCTTGAATCATGACATCAGTCATGGAACCATCGTCAAGAACCAAAACTTCACTGTTCCCTCAAACAAGTTAATTATTTTCTTTCCCAAAATCATACCAACAAAATACCATTTCTAGAAAGCGTCGTCACTGACTCGTCACTTTCTAAAACCAAAAGTTAAAAAAAAAAAAAAATCCTGCTAGGCGTGTTCTAATAAAATAAAAAGCAATTTAAAAAATTAAACTATCCCGTGTGACATGTCGTCGGGATGAGTCTGATACTCGTTCCCTTAACTTATACACTTCGTCATGGTTCGGGAAAAGGTCTGAGAAATACCGTGAAAGTTATTTCCATTTCAAACGGGGATTTACATTACATTAAACAAATTAAAATTTATTATTAAATAAATCTGAAAGCTGGAAAGCTCTCTGATGTGAGAAAGTTGGGAGTACTTGGAAGTCCCTTGGTCTCAACTGACACGTGGCAAATGAATTCATTTTCTTTTTTCTTAACTTTTTTTTTTTTTTTTTCAGAATCCATCTCAAATGACGTCCCACGGTTCGGGCTTCTGTCCAAGATTCCGTAACCCAGCAGATACTCTCCTCTTCCCTAATAATATACCGAAGAAAATCAAACTTGAAGTGGAAAATTTACCTCGACAAGTGAGTCTTGTGTTGGATTATCATAATAATATATAATATTTTCTATGGAACTTGTTGACGAGTCCTGGAGCCCTTGAAGTTTTTAAGACTTCCATCACTCCAGTAGAACTACTTCCCTTCCCACCACTTACTTCTCCATAGAAGATCCACTCTAAAAAAGATTTTTTTTTTTTTAACTTTCTTTACACTGTAACTACTCCAACGGTTTTACTCGACTCACTCAAATTCAAATGTTGTACGTCTCTCTTCTAGGTGAACCACTTAGACTTTCACTGTATCATTCATCTTGAGGATAGGAACACCAGAGTACCCGCCAGAGTTGAGAATGGACGAACCGTTGTCTGCGATGAAACAACGGTAAACAAATAATAACATTTCTCAGGTCATTACAAATAAGAAAGATGGTGCTTTTTCTTCTCGTTCGTGAATAGTTTCAAGAATTTACAGCTTGAAAATTCACCTCTCAAAGATTCCATGACTTGTTTCTAATAACTTGTTTTAATTATTTATTAGCTCTCGTATGAAGGAGCGACTGGTGAGTTCCAAGGAAGCGTTACAGTAATGTGGAAACAGACTCATCATTTGGACACAATGAATTTCACCTTGTACAAGTGTGACATCTTAGGCTCCCATCGTGGTCATCCTGACTGTTCTCTTTGTGTCACTCCAAGTAGTGCCAAGTACAAGTGCACATGGTGCGGAGAGCAGTGTTCTTTTCGTGAATCTTGTCTCAAACATCCTGTCTCCAAGTGTCCAAAACCAAGAATTGATGTGGTGAGTTATAAAATGATTTTTGATTTGTTGACATATAGTTTTATCCATAGAAAATTTTATAATTGAGTTGAAAAGACTCTCGAGGATGATGATGACCTTTAGCAGTTTGTATGAATAGGAATTTCTATTTGTAAATGAAAAGACAGAGTGTATTGTATTTGTTACGTGACAGTGACGAAGTAGAAGTTTAAAAATAGCGGCGAAAAGTTTGATTCCATGTTCTTGAGTTTCTTTCACTATGGCCACTGCGAAATCGGAAGTACAAATTCCCACGAGTTTCGATAGGAGGAATAGGGAATTGGGTATTTTCTGATTCAATTCATGACTCTTTTTGGATATTTGACGATTGGATTGGATTTCTTGGACTATGAGAACTGCTTGAGTTGGAAAGATGTTGAGAATATGATATAAGGATCCAACATTGGAAGTTATGCCGTTCCCATTACCCTTTGACTCTAGAAAATAGGAATAGATTCCATTCCATTGTACTTTTCTACCAATAAACACCCAACAGCCCTCACCTTACCTCTACTTCTAGAGATTGACATTCACGATTTATTACAGCTTCCTCCTCCATCTGCATCCAAATCAACCCGAATTCTCTATACTTCCATTGTATTCCAAAATACAACGGACTCTTAACTTTATGTCAAGTCATGGATTCACGACTTTGACTCTTGTAAACTCACACAGAGCCCAGGAGTCTCATGCATCACGAACTCACTGCACTGTCACCCTCTTCGTCTAACCAACCACACGTCACCGCACTCTCCAGCAATTCAATTATGATGACGATGAGACCCCTATTCTAAAAAACAAATACAAAATCTGATTGAAATTAGAATGAGTGATTGGGAAGGAATTTAGAAATGATCAAATTTGAATATTATCATCCACCTTCTTAAACATTTATGCAGGCTCACTTTACCTGTAGAGGTCAAATTTGCCTATCGAGTTCAATTTACAATCGTCTTGACTCAAAAGTAGAGACATGTGGTTAGAGTTTTTGAACTAAGTAACTGATTAGTATTCACAATGAAGACTCAACTAAAGAAGTTTCCTTCCTCATCGTCGTCATCATCTTCTTCAGACACGGGAAGTACTCCAAAAAAAAAACTTCACAACTATGTCTTTCTCCTTGGATGAACAGTCTCAATCGTTCATAATACCCTCCTTCAATCCCAGCACTTTAATTTCTCATCTAGAATTAAAATTGGAAAAAAAAATAATTTTTTTTTTCGGGACATCGTCAGGAATGATCCGAATTCATAACGAATCTACATTTTCTTCTTCAACTAAAGACTCAAACTTGCCTTGAAATGTTTATATAAAGTAAGATTGAATAGAAAACCCAACAATAAGTAACCCAGGTGGTATGTAGTCTGAAATTAGTGATTCTTATACTTTCCTTACTCATCAGCAGTTGGGGATGATTACTTCAACCATGTTTCTTTTGGACAGGTTTCCCTTGTTTTACCTTAAGATTCAATGAGTTTCGCTCCTAGCGAACTGTTTCGTGTGGTTAAAATGAGAACCAATTAGTGGAAGAGTAGCTTCCGGCAATTCACTTTACTACTACTACTACTACTAACTACTATTAGTACCTTTCTTCCTATTGGGTTAGATTGTTGGTTATCTAGAACATAAGCGTGGTAGTTTGACGTGTCAGAGGTACCACGAAAGTAAACTAGTACTATAGTAATCTTGTTGGTTAACTTCTCATTATTAATAATTATGTACTGTTCTTAAAATTGTCGTTGTTATCTAAACCCCTATCGTAACGTAAATCGTGTTTTCTTAACTTAAATTTTCTCATCTGAAAGGATGAGATGACGTTACATGGATAAGACTTACCTATGTACTACACTTTTCATGGACAGTGACAATGTGTTTAAAATTTGGCACAAATTCTCAGACTCTTGTGTGTATGATTCCTACGATACTCTGACTCTGAGCATCCATCTTGTCCATTGAGTCAGATCCAAAGAAAGAAATAGTTAAAAAAAAAAGCACGGAATAGAAGTAAGATGATTAAAGCTTTAGCGGAAATTGTTAGTAAAGTTCCTTGGAATCAAGTTCTTTGGAAGCATGCCCTTCCGCTTTCTTCACTTTCCTTACCCGACTTCCATAGATTTCTTAACTTTTAAGTACACGTGACTTTAGTCTAATTCTGCCAATCCCTCCAACACCCTTCATGTCACCAATTCCATAAAGTGACAATTTTCACTTTTCTCAATCATTCCTTTTTCAAACTTATTTTTTGAAAAAAAAAAAACTAAAAACTAAAAACCGTCTGTGTAGTGTAGTTAAGATATTATGGTTTAGTGGTTACTTGGTAAAGATTCGGTTGTGTAGTGAGTGATTGATGTAATAAGGGGAAAGAAGAAAAAAAAGAGAAAGCACTCACAGTCTTGAGAGATTGAATGAAAGTAATTTATGTAATGATTCATTAGTAAGAGTCTTGAGTAAGAGTATTATTTCGGACTCCTTGGAGTCCTTGGAGTCCTCACTTCCTCTGCCCTTTGTCCTCTGTCCCCTCCACATCACACAATTACACTTGATTGACATCCGAGTTGAGCAAAGTAGAAATTTCTAAAGATCAGATTGATTACAGACTACATAGTAGAATCTTTATTACTAGCTTCAATTTACTCTTATTCTTGTCTAATTAACAATAGTCTGTTCTCTACTATTATACCTCAATGAAATATCCGTCGATGCACTCTATTTATTAGGTTAGACTCCATTTTCAACCTAAATACTATCTATTATTGAAATTTTGGTTTCTGAGAAGAGCCGCAGAATGAAAAATAAAAAGGAAGTCAATTAGTTGCATTATTATGAGACTGTGAGAAGTATTATACATCTATGTATTATCATCGTTTTTGGTTGATTTTGATAAATAAGTTTCTCATCAGTTTGTCTTTTGATGTTAACTAAGTTGAAGAAGTAAAAGTGTGGAGATGGACTGTTTGATTAATTAATATCAAGATGTGTATGAATTAATGAGAAAGTGAGTAATATGAAAGTTGTGAGGGACTTGTGACACGTGATTTGAAAACGAAGAAGAGCCTTCACAGCATGAGTTTTCTTGGCCAAAAACTGATGGAATTGAATTTAAAGAATGATTGTGAGTCTTTGGACAAGAGATACTACTAGGTTGGAGATGGGTAGTAGTAGTAGGGTATGAAAGAAGAAAAAAAGGATAAATCCAGATCAAAGTATTTCCTGGTTGAATTGAAATTGAATTTGACAGCTTCTCCACCGTTGAGTCAGGGAGTCGACGACTCCAACAAAATAAGAATGACATTGTGATCATATGAGCCTCTCCCTTCTGTTCCTCATCAAAATGAACAATGAACCGCTCTGTCAATAGGAATAAAGTACTTCCAGAAGCACATGCTGGATTCAATAAATATCCTTACTCCTCCACTATCATCAACTATTCTATCCTTTGATAAATTAAGACTTTCTCAAGGTTTCACTCCAACAATCACTTGTCTCTACAAACACACCCCACGACTCAACTTCCAAGAAAAAAGAGAGATCCGAAGGGTTTCATTGATATAAGGAGTCAAACCGTTGTTGAAACATGAGACGCTCACTCCTAAAAATAGTCTCCCGAGTCCTGAATCAGGACTCCTGATGATGAAAAATTAAGCCTAATGTTTTGACTCCCGTCATCATTCATTATACTCTTCATCTTGATTGATTATGTCAATGACTGTACGAAATATCAACCAATGGAATTTTAATGGACCTGATTTCTAATAGTATTAGGTATTAGTATTAGGGACTTTTAGTACTTCAGGATGTAGGAGTAAGGCTGTATCATAAGGATCATACAAGAATATTTTATCTTTATTTGATATGCTCATTTGACATGGATAGAACAAAATTAAAAGAATGGCGTGGTATATTTTTTTTAATTTTTTTTAGATAAAACCGTTGAGTGGTCCAATTGAAGGTGGTACTTTGGTAACAATAGAAGGGTCAGATTTGGGACTGAAGGAAGAAGACGTCCGTGGGAAAATACATATTGGATATGTTCCTTGTGAGCTCAAAGACTACCAGGTTATTAGATATAATTTATGATATATATGTATATATCAATTATTGATTAATTCAATATCAATTAACTAACCTTGTTTGATTGATTTCCGGAAGGTTTCTGTCCGAATCGTTTGCCAAACAGGTCCAGTGTCCAAGGAACTAGAGAGTACTATTCAAGTTGGTAACGCAGTTGGTTATACTAACTCTTCCGTAAGATTTAGTTATAAGGTGAGTTTGTTTAATAAATTTTTAATTATTTTTCATTTCTAAAATCAGATATTTAACTTTTGGTTATTATTTAGCCCACAGTTATTATAATTTACTGTATATTCATCCTTTTTTTTTTTTGGTAGAATATACGAGTGACAGGAGTAACTCCTCAACAAGGTCCTCGAAGTGGTGGGACACAATTGACAATTAAAGGATCACATCTCAATATTGGATCCTCAATTCGTGTTCTCCTTAGAAACTACCCTTGTCATGTCAATACAAGTCATTCTTCTAGTTCTAGAATAACGTGTACCACATCCGAGGCAATGACCAATGAAACGGTGGAACGTATAAGCTTGACAATAGATGATGCAACTCGAATTCTCACTCCAGAAAATAATATTGAAGAAATTAGTGATGGATCAGGAATGAGACGACCTCTATTTCTTTATATGAATGATCCAACTATCATTGAAATCAAACCATTGAAGAGTTTTGCTTCCGGTGGACGCATGATTACGGTCCATGGTACGAATATTGATGCTGTCCAAAGTCCTGAGATGATTGTTTACGGTGAAGACAGAGGAATCCAAGTCATTATGAACAGAACTGTAAGTTAATCTTAACATTCCATTTACTTTATACATATTTCTTTGAAACATTCTACTTTAATTAAGATTACATCAGTGTTATTTTTTTTATATATATTGTTTTCTTTCTATCAGACTTGTACAGTATTGAATCCAACACAAATGGAATGTCCATCACCTTCAATCAATGTAGTGGATTTTGGGGAATCAAAGACTAGGAAACGAGCTGTTCGTGGAACCGGCTCTTATGTTCCACGTCGTGGATCTGGACTTGAAACAACTAAATCAATTGGCTTCATTATGGATAATGTTGAGTCTCTCTTACATCTTCAAAATTACCTACCAAGGGACAAAGCTCAGCTACTCTATGTCGAAGACCCTATCCTCAATCCATTCCCTGGAAGAGTAAAACTTTATAAAGGGGATACACTTGTCATTGAAGTAAGTAAATCAATTCTAATATGGTTTAGAGGTTTGACTAGATTTAATAATTCTATTTGACTTGAGTTATTTAATTGTTAATATTTTAGGGAGAACATTTGAACGAAGCCTGTGATGAGACTGATGTGACAGTTTTGATTGGTAGCCAAAAGTGCAATGTAACTTCTCTTGCTCAGACGCAGTTATTTTGTACCCCTCCAGAAATTCAACCACCCGGAAGTGATGAGACAGGTTTACCTCTTGTAACAGTGAAGGTGGGCCAATTTCTCAAGTTTCAAGTCGGCTACCTTCAGTATGAACTGATGAAGACGAGTGTATTTCCGACAGAAGCTTATTGGGTTGCTGCCATCTCAGCAATCCTTCTTCTTTTCTTATTTGCCGCCATTGTCTTTATCTACCGACGAAAGTCCACACAGGCTGAGAGAGAGTACAAACGAATTCAAATTCAAATGGATACTCTTGAGAGCAATGTGCGGTCGGAGTGTAAACAGGGTAATGACGAAATTAGAAAGACCACTTAAGTTTTATTCGCAATTTAGGATCGTTTCCAAAAAAAAAAAAAAAAAAAAAACCTTTAGGCTGTGGCTGTCCTAATGGACTCTTTTTTCTTCAATCCTAAATTAAGTCAATTACAAAGAGAAGTGGTACTTGTACTACTATTATGAACTTACTCAAAAAACTCTTGAGAAAAGTATTCTAGATGAAAAAAAAAAAGATTAAAATTCAAAATTAAGATCTAATTGACTTCCTCTGTGGTTTACTTTTTTTTTTTTTTTTAGCTTTTGCCGAACTTCAGACAGACATGCGGGATTTAACAGCAGATTTAGGATCCTCGGCCATTCCTACTCTCGACCACAAGAGCTACGTTATGAAAGTATTTTTTCCTGGAGTATCTGAACATCCAATTCTCAGGGATCCAAAAGTAAGAAGAACTTAATAGTAATCTTTATCTTAAATAACCATTTTCATTATTACTATTTAATTATAAAGAAAATGAATGTAGAATTCTCATATCTTAATGTATTGAGAAATTCTAACCAGTGTGTATAACTTGAAAAGTTGAATCCAACAAACTGTTGGAAAGTTGAAAGTCTGTGAGAATGATGAATTGGTTGTTGGAAGGTTTGAGCTTGTTCCTGTTGAGCCTTTGGAGTTTTCGAGACTAGGGAAATGTGACTTGTGAGACTTTCCTTGAGTGAACTTGTCCATCTATCTTGTCATGTCTTGGGATCTTGGCTAGGATTTTTTTTTTTACTTTTCTAACAACAAGGTGAAGATCCAATTGAGAAACTTGAATCATTTTCTTTTACTTTTCAAGAAGAACAAGAGAAAAGTAATCATGGTGTCATGTAGTCTACAATAATTCTTTCCAACCAATCATCCCCATTTTAAATTAGTAAATACTCAATGAACAGTTTTTTTTTTCTTTTATATAGGTTCGGATCAATGGACCGTCAACTAATTATGATGCAGCCATGAGTCAATTTGATCTCCTCCTCAACAATAAGTACTTTCTTCTTACTTTCATTGAAACGCTCGAGTGTCAACGAGGGTTTAAATTACGTGATAAGTAAGTTTTAAGTATAATTATAAGTATAAGTACTCATCGTCATAGATACATTATTGACCTTTCAAATGAATCCATTAATTTTGAATAATTGTTTTACTTTATATATAGAGTCAACGTCGCTTCCCTCCTTATGATCATTCTCATGGGGAAAATGGAATATGCGACTGACATTCTCCAGAGTCTTCTCCATCGTCTCGTCAACAAATCCGTTGGTACGAAACACCCACAACTCATGCTACGACGAACAGAAACTGTCGTTGAAAAAATGTTATCGAATTGGATGGCTCTTTGTATGTACAACTACCTGAAAGATCATGCTGGTCCTTCCCTCTTTCTTCTCTTCAAAGCCATCAAGTATCAAGTAGAAAAAGGACCAGTGGATGCTCTCACACATGATGCTCGTTACTCCCTTTGTGAAGAAAGACTCCTTCGAGAACCAATTGATCACTCAGTCATTGTAATGAAACAACTAACTAACCTCATTAGAATTATTACAAACATCTAACGTTGTATTTTTTTTTTTTTTTTTTTGTGATTTTACAGACAATTCGTCTCGTTCAAGAGGATCCTTACTATGAGAAGATTCCATATCAAGCTTATCAAGTATGTAAATTCTAAATGATTTTGGTCTTTATTTGAAAATCGGTCATAGTTTTAGTTTAAGTTTAAGTTTTAGAAATGTGGGTGGGGGTGTGGATAGAATAGGAAATAGGAATTGGCGGAGATCTTAGTCTGTCATTTAACTAATCCCCATCTGCCTGACTCCAAGTCTTTGGTCTGGATCTCCTCATTTCTCATCGTCATCTCATCAGTCATTCCTCATTAGAATTTTGGTAGAAAAGGGTTTTTCTATGAGAATAGGAACCACGTGTCCAGAGACAAGAGTCTTTAAGCCTTTCTCTCGCTAATAATCCCTCACTCTCCTGATTTACGGTGAAATCCTATTTATCTATGCCACGAACCAACCTCCGAGCTTCTGTCTCCTAAGCTATTTATTTTCTCTTTTCCCTGCTTTCTCCGCTTCCTTTTCTGCCTTGATGAGTCTCTCTAATCATCCTTCGTCAATCCTACCGCTGTTCGCTCAAAAAAAAAATATATATATATACAGACTATAACTTTACTACCAGGACAGACAACCAATAACTTACCAACAACCATCGAGAAGGAAACTCATTAGATCCAACTCCAGAATTTGCATGGGAAAATGGCCAATAGAAATCCTTCATGTTTTGTGGTTGGTTATTCAGGTTTTAGGTAGTAGGAAAACAAAAGCAAACTTCTCTCTCATACCGTTGTTGTCGAATCTTAATGTTCTGTCTAATCCCATTTTATAGTTAGTACCAGTAGTCTAGCTTCATGGAATAACTTTATGGTATAAAGTCCAAGGGAAATCATTAGGACTTATTCCATACTCTCACCGTAGTTTGTTATTTTTAGGAAATTTTTATTGAATAAAAAGTTAAGTCATTTCTAGGATTGAGTATGGGTTGGTGAATCGGGGTTATAATAATTTTTTTTTTTTTTTTTTCTTTGAGTTGATGAATGGTTCCTTGATTTTGTATAGACGTTCCAAGTGGTCCAGGAAGAGGATGAGAAAATCCAGTGCAAAGTTTTGGACTGCGATACTATTAGTCAAGTAAAGTCCAAGATTCTAGATGCTCTCTACAAAAATACACATTTTAGTCTTCGACCCTCCGTCCATGAGCTTGACTTGGGTAAGGGAAAGAATAAGAAATCAAAAGTTTTTTGGACTTTTTTTTTTTTTTTTTTTAAGATGTTGAGTCAGAGACCGGAAGTAACTAAAAGTAAACTTTTTCTAAACCTCCATTTCATTTCTTTTGTTGAATAGAATGGCGTCAGGGTCAACGAGGTCATCTGACATTACAGGTATGTATTGAATGAATAAATATAAAAAAAATATATAAATTTTTAATTTAATTTAATCCTTATTTTTAATTAGGATGAGGACCTTACGAGTCGAACTACAAGTGGATGGAAGAAATTGAATACACTTGCGCACTATGGTGTAAAAGATTCTGCAATTATGTCTCTAGTCACCCGACCTAATGACTCTTACAGCAGTAACAACACTTCAATTTGTAAAAAATCATGTAATTATAATAACATTATTGGGATAGGTAGTCTTTAGGTTATGGTTGAATGGATGCTGAGTGAGTATATAATTTTTATTTGTAGATTCTGGTGCCTATTTGAACAGTGGGATGTCTCCAACTGTTGGTAACGGAATGAGTATGTCCTTAGGCCTTGGGCTTGGTTTTGGAACACTTGGTTCAAACAATCATGGACCTCATCCTTGTGAAGTCTCACTCTTTCATTTAGTCCGTCCAATTGAAGAGAATGGAGTTGTAGGGAATGGAGGGACTTATAGTGGAAGAGGAACCACAACTACAAAAACAACACCAACAGAGAGGGCGCAGAAAGCAATCCCTGAAATATTCCTCACACGTCTTCTCTCAACCAAAGGAACAATACAAAAGTTTGTGGATGATTTCTTTGACACGATCCTAACAGTCAATGAAACCCTCCCACCAGCAATCAAATGGTTATTTGATTTACTCGATGAAGCTGCTCGAAGGCATAATATTTTAGATCCAGAAGTTGTCCATGCTTGGAAATCTAATAGGTAATTCAGGATATTTGTTCTTTTGATGATGAATGATTTAACCTTAAAGATTTTTACTTTTCATTCACAGCTATCCCCTTCGATTTTGGATCAATTTTATCAAAAATCCAGATTTTATTTTTGATGTTGAGAAAACACCTNTTATTTGATTTACTCGATGAAGCTGCTCGAAGGCATAATATTTTAGATCCAGAAGTTGTCCATGCTTGGAAATCAAATAGGTAATTCAGGATATTTGTTCTTTTGATGATGAATGATTTAACCTTAAAGATTTTTACTTTTCATTCTCAGCTATCCCCTTCGATTTTGGATCAATTTTATCAAAAATCCAGATTTTATTTTTGATGTTGAGAAAACACCTACGGTGGAAGCAAGTTTGGGTGTAGTTATGCAAACACTTATGGATTCTTGCTCAACATCTGAACAACGTTTAGGAAAGGACTCACCATCGAGCAAACTCCTCTTTGCCAAAGACATCCCACATTA
Source organism: Holacanthella duospinosa (assembly GCA_002738285.1). Lineage (NCBI taxonomy): Eukaryota > Metazoa > Arthropoda > Collembola > Poduromorpha > Neanuridae > Holacanthella > Holacanthella duospinosa. Next base: position 511,285 of record NIPM01000078.1, on the reverse strand, counting down.
TCGAAATCTTGTTGCAAAATTTTATTCTGATATAAGAAATTTACCACAAATTTCTGATCAAGAAATGAATTCAGCAATGCAACAACTCTCCATGACACAAGCGATGCATTTTGATCATGCTGTCGCTCTCAAAGAACTCTACATCTACGTCTCTCAGTACAACAATCAGGTATGACATAATCCAATTATTTTTTATATTGATTTATTTATTTTTATAATAATAATAATTATTATTTTTTTAAATAGGTGTTGGAAGCCTTGGAAATGGATCCATACTGCAAGAAGATGCACTTGGCGCACCGGCTTGACAACGTCACTTGTACCCTTGAGGTAATTAAAAAATTATTTTCATTTTATTTTTATTTTCTAAAAANCATACTGCAAGAAGATGCACTTGGCGCACCGGCTTGACAACGTCACTTGTACCCTTGAGGTAATTAAAAAATTATTTTCATTTTATTTTTATTTTCTAAAAATATATATATATATATATTATATATAATTTATCCAGGGCGAAGAAACGTCCATGTGCTGACATGACGGGTNAAAAATATATATATATATATATTATATATAATTTATCCAGGGCGAAGAAACGTCCATGTGCTGACATGACGGGTCACCTCCAACTCCCCATTCTACTTCATCATATTGTGATACAGCGCAGCAACAGAGTCGAAATAATCTCTTTTACCATTCACTCCTCAACAACCAACCAGAGTTAACGCAGGAGCATTCCAAGCTTCGGCAACAAACTTGGTACCGAGAGAGAAACCATAGCAAACAAAACTACCACTATCATCCCTACTGACTCCATCCTGTGTCTCTATTTATCACAATAAGAAGTAGAAAGTTGGAGGTGACGGGCCGTTACCTTCGGAATTTCAGCGAGTCCTAAAACTCATTCAATGTGCCTCATAATAGAGTATAGCTAATCAATTGAAAAAAAAAATTAATTAATCGAGTTGATTGAATTCAAGTCTCGGACGGCCTCAAGTTTCGCAAAATGTAATCCAATCCAACCTCTCAGTGTCACACTTCGCGCAAGACAAAACTCCTATTTTTTTTCTCAAATTGATTGATCGACGCCATTTAAAGGGCGAAGGGAGTTGGATGTACAACGGTAATAAGCCTAAGGTCGTACCTACTTAAATAGAATTAATTATTAAGATAACTTAATTTGTTTTGATTTATATTTCAAAGCTGACTCCTATGACATAAAATAATTTGTTCATTTTCGTAATTTAAATCATTTGACCTTAAATTAATTATATATTTATTTAGTTTCTTTTATATTCTTTAAATACCTTAAAATTCACGAGCGTTTCGATGAATATACATTGCGGATGGACATCCCGTAGCTTTCTTTCGTTGACGTGCTTTGATAGCTGAGTCTGTTCCGTGTTTCTTTGAAGAAGCATATGATGATGCTGAAGAAGTTAGTGGATGAGGAATCAATGATGTACTGCTACTTGTGATATCTGAATAAGTTATACTTTGATCACTAAACTCCGGCTTCTGAACTGGTTGATCTGGTTTCTTTGGGGCGTTCGGTGCTTCCAATGGTGGGAAATCAATTAATGATGGAGAATATGGTTTGAACTCGGGAACATTTGTAATATCCAAACTTTTGAACATATCACTAAGACTTTTCATAGAATCTGTAAAGTCAAACTTTTCTTTTGAATAGGATTAGAAAAGATAATAATTTAAAATTAATTAGTCTGTCATGGTTACCAGGTTGAACAGTACTAACATCTCCATGAGATGTAATTTTTGGAACATTTACACCATCACTCTCAATTCCAACAGTATCCTTTTCAATTTGATCAATTTGATCATCAATTTGATCAATTTGATTTTCAGACTTTACAGAAGATTGGGATTCCAATTTAGCCATTTCCTTTTCTTCCTGTATCATGGCACTCACTCGTCTCATCTCAGCAAAACTTTTGAGAAATCGTGGTTCTGAATTCTCATCACGACAAATATAATCATGAGGATTAATGATTGGTGGAAGTCTATCAGGTTTCTCAGATGTAGGAGCATAATTCAAAGGATTCAACCAGAAGTCATTGAATCCAATATATTTTTCTTCTGCAATTTCTCCAAGTATTTGGATTGCCTCTTCTCCAGTAGTTACCTTGACTTTGATATTCATATCCAATTTTGGAGCTGGTAACGGTAGTTCAGACTTCTCCATGTATCGTGGACCTCCAGGCGTTTTACAACATGCCATGTTGGAATTTTCACTATTTGGTGATGTTGAGAAGTAATCAATTGGTAGAAACAGTCCTGGATACATCATATCATTCCGTCTTGGATTCTCATCTACATATACCATTCCTTTAAAAATAATAATAATAATAAAATCAATTAAATTGTCAAACTGATGAAAAAAAGAATTTTTTTTTTTTTTTTTTAATTCAAGTCACTCCCATTGATTATCCTCCACTGAATTCTTTCGATGACGACCTAAACGGTTTACGTGTTTTTTAACAAATTGTCAATAATAGCAACAGTAAATTGACTTATCATCAGATGGTAGTTCTATATTTAAAAAAATGTCCGTTTGTTCGAACTCCAATTTTTCTCTCCACTTTCAAACTTCAGTTGTTCAGGAAATTATAACTCTAGATTGAAGTATTNGTTCGAACTCCAATTTTTCTCTCCACTTTCAAACTTCAGTTGTTCAGGAAATTATAACTCTAGATTGAAGTATTTGGAGTCAGGAATCATTTGATGACTCACTCCTTCGTGTTTGAGAAATTCAAAGTCGTGACTCTAAGAGTCGACTCTAAGCCTTCTTGTGAGTCATGACTCTTTTCCAACATATGAGGAAATGAGCATATTGGAAAAGATTATCAGACTTATTTTCTTTAATTCTTTCCCGTCAACTTTCAATATTAAATGAATAAATATTTTTATTTTAAATTCTCTTATCCGATTTTCCATATTTTATATTTGACTCCAGAGTCACCTAATACATAAATTATGAAAAATCCTCATATATACGTCAATTATTATGACTCTGACTCCGAACTTAGAACTTAACGAGTCGACTCCCAAAAACCCAAGTCTCAGAGTCATGACTACGAAAGTCGACAACATTTAGAAAGTCTGAGTCAGCAGGACTCTGTAGTATAAATAAAAAATTATATTTCTTTTTTGGACGAAGTTTGTTTTAAAATAATTATTTTATAAAGTTCGTATCCATAGTGAATTCATTCAAAAAAGACAGGTCGTCATTGAGAGAATTCAGTCCATCAAATTTTTGAAAAGGATTGAACAGTATAGATAAATATTGTCAATTATTATAAATAATAAACCACTTACCCGGGGGCTCACCGGTGAATTCATTCTTACTATTNGATAAATATTGTCAATTATTATAAATAATAAACCACTTACCCGGGGGCTCACCGGTGAATTCATTCTTACTATTTGAAGCTTCAGGGACATTTTCAACGCCTTGGGGCGTAGGATTTGATTCACTATTTAAACCTAAAAAAAAAAANTGAAGCTTCAGGGACATTTTCAACGCCTTGGGGCGTAGGATTTGATTCACTATTTAAACCTAAAAAAAAAAACAAAAAAAAAAAAACATTAAAAATATATAATAAATAATGAACCAAAAAATGTATAATTTTCTTTTTGTAGAGTGAGAAAAAAAAAAAAAAATGGCGGTAAATTTAAACTTATTATTACATAATAGTTGGTACCATCCCATTGATTGTCTNAAAAAAAAAAAAAAAATGGCGGTAAATTTAAACTTATTATTACATAATAGTTGGTACCATCCCATTGATTGTTTGGATGATGCAGCGTAATTGTGATACATCTTCTCTATTTCATAAACTGACGAAAACCTTCAATTAAATCTACTTCAGGTAAAGATTAATTAATTGGAAAAGACTCAAAATGAATAATTATCAAACTCTTTTCTGTTAACAATATTTTTCTCACGATCAGGAAAAACTAAATTCACTTTTGATTTAATTCTGGTAAGTTTGATTATGGAAGAGAAAGAGGTTCTTGACCCTGAAACAACAGAAAGTGAGTCATCAAACTCTTTCTAAATAACTTTTTGTTTTACGGTGTCTCTTGTTGTTATGACAATTTATAAACATTAATTTGTTAAGTACATTTTTATTAAGTTAATTATAATTCAGGAGTACATTCAGGAGTGTATTAGAAGGTACGCAATATGGCCAACATCAAAACGGAAGTGGAAGTGGAAGTAAGTAATAAAATAAGTCTTATGATTAAGTAACTAATCTTAATCTTAAGTAAGGTAAGAATAAAAAAAATGATGNTAAGTAATAAAATAAGTCTTATGATTAAGTAACTAATCTTAATCTTAAGTAAGGTAAGAATAAAAAAAATGATGGGCCTGAGAATATAATTTTCAATTTCAATTTTTTTTTTTTTTTTTTACAGTTGTAGTATGTTGTATAGAATAAANTAAGTAATAAAATAAGTCTTATGATTAAGTAACTAATCTTAATCTTAAGTAAGGTAAGAATAAAAAAAATGATGAGCCTGAGAATATAATTTTCAATTTCAATTTTTTTTTTTTTTTTTTACAGTTGTAGTATGTTGTATAGAATAAACCGTTGAGTCTGAAAAAGTTTCCGGTTCAGTTCAACCTCAAAGCTCCACTTCCCATCTTCTTCCGGAAGTAAGAATTCAAGTTTATCAATTCACTAGTCACTTTCTCATCATCAGTTCAATATAACCAGTCGACATTATGTGTTGTAGAGTTAGAATTTATTGGTCAAAAGAACAACAATTTACAAATCATCTCATCTGGATTACTATCCTGATGTCCATTCTTATCCATTTTTTATCTCAAGGGCAAGAGTTTCATGGTAAGAATGTAGTCAATGAGTCAAAAAATGAAACAATTTGGGATAGTTGGAAAAAGAGTAGTTTGAAGGATCATAATTACAAAGATTTTTTTGAAGATTCGTTACTGGGTTTGAAAGTTAAGAATCAAAATTTAGAAACAACACCTCTTCAAAATTTTGAAAATCAAGCCAGAGAAAATGAATCTAGGAAAGGAAGTTTATTCCCTAGATTTCTTGGATACTTACGAAATACTCTAGTTTCTTCTACGAAACAACAGGATGTTGGTACTATCAAAACTGGTAAAAATTTCAAATTACGACAACGTCAAAATTTTGAATCTGAGACTTTATAATGATGATGAGTATGATGAAGATTTTGTAGAAGAGATGAATGATGGATACTTGGATGAAGAGTCATTGACTAAAGAAATTACAGATGATGGTGGTGATCAAGTATTTCTCTACAATTTACAAAATAAAGAATGTAAGATAAAAAATTTGATTTTTATTAATATAAATAGGTTGATCATAGGTTGATCAATTTCTATTAAAAAATAATAATATATCTTTGAAATTATATTTTTTAAGATCGAAAAGTGGATTCTGTTATGGAAAATGTAACCGAAGGGAAACGAGACTTACCAGTGTACTTATTCCAAGGTCATTACTTGGCTGAACCCCGACTCAATCGTTTCATTGACGGAGCAATGGAAAATCTTGGTCAAGAAATGAAGTTATCTGTTCTTGATCCTGTTTTCTTTCGTGTGCTTCCAAAGGGTAAAGTTATGTAAGTACTCTCTAAAATATAACCCTAACTACTTAAGGTCAAGAATATTTCTAATTTTATAAAAATATGTATTAGTGGACGACCAAAACCAATTAAAGTATTCCCAACAAAACAAGTAGTTCAGAGAAGACGAAGGAAACCATTCTTACAAAATGTTCTTGGAATTAGACAACGTCATCAAAGACCAATAATGGGTAGAAGTTTGAATTACGATGAAGATGATGATGATGAGGTTGAAAGTGGGAGACAGAGAAAACCAAATCAAAAACAAACCAATCAAAAGAGACGAAAAGGACCGTTGAGTCGTGGTGTTGGAGGAGGTCGAATTGAAGGTTTGAGTAGAGTAACACGAGATGGAGATGCTGAAATGCAACTTTTTGGTAATTATACTTTGGTAAGTGAATTTTGAATTTTATCTCAAAGAAATTATCAACAATTAAATCTAATTTCATAGTTTTATTTCTATAAATAGATCCGTTCTCATTATAATATGGGCCCAGTTTACCTGGTCATGCAGTTCCGTACAATACGAGGATCAAGACGAGCTGTCACGACATTAGAGAGAGTCAAGGTACATACAGTGACTCGTGTTAATACACAAGGATGTGAAATGATAGATTTTTTATTGGACAGGTGAGCTTAACCTCAATTTTTTGACATTTTGACACTTTTTTAATTTTTTTTTTTTTTTTATCTTCTAACAGGCCACATTCAGAGACAATAAAATTACGAAATGAGCTTTTCCCATTGGCCAATCGAGTGGCACAAAATATATTTTCTCGTCTCTTCGCTCCTGATTCCTTTCTTGTTGCACGGATCAGGGAAAAGACAGGCTTAGCACTTTTGTCAAAGAAAACATCATTTTAATTATTATAAGAATGGGTTTACCGATAGTATAACATCAAATATCTTCAAACTAATATTAGTATTTATAATTTATAAGTAATTTATTTTAATATTTATCTGTTGTTAACCAATAGGATTTCCTAATGGAATTATATTCCAATGGCTACAGGACTCCGACCCCATTACCATTACATTAAGTAATTAGGCAGTGAGAGTTGATCGACGAATCACCACAACTTGGTTCTGATTTCTACGACGCCAATTATTAACCAAAGGATTTAAATGATCCATAACGTTCNTTATTAACCAAAGGATTTAAATGATCCATAACGTTCATTCGAATGAAGACAGGAATAGTACTAATGCTTTTGTTGCAATCTGGAACATTCCGTAACAATTTAAAAAAAACTCAAATTCAACAAATGATATAATGATTCAACAATGGATTTACATAGACCTGGTACTGGGACTGGATGAGTCTCTCTCCATAAAATAACACAAGCCATAGCCATGACAGTAATGAGAATAGTTCCAGCAATGANCATTCGAATGAAGACAGGAATAGTACTAATGCTTTTGTTGCAATCTGGAACATTCCGTAACAATTTAAAAAAAAACTCAAATTCAACAAATGATATAATGATTCAACAATGGATTTACATAGACCTGGTACTGGAACTGGATGAGTCTCTCTCCATAAAATAACACAAGCCATAGCCATGACAGTAATGAGAATAGTTCCAGCAATGANAACTGGATGAGTCTCTCTCCATAAAATAACACAAGCCATAGCCATGACAGTAATGAGAATAGTTCCAGCAATGATACAACAAGCCAGAATCATATCTCCCATTTGTTTTTCCTTCATGTCTCGAATCCTACAAGAAGTTAGAAATATTGATAAGTTTTGTATTTTATCTTAAAAAATATAGATTTTAATAGAACCTTACTGATTCCCAATATCCCAAAAACGCGTGCAGTTTAAAAATTTTATAGGATATGCACCAATATTGGTGGAAACTGCAACCAATACTACAGAGAATACGACAAATCTATACGTACATGAACGAATCATGTCACCAGGATTTTGATGATTGAGTTACAATTATTCACACAAGTATGAAATATCAATTGAATTCAAAATTCAAAATGAGATAAATTTGAATGAGTCTGGAGAGGTATTCAAGCTGCAAAAATTTACATTGTTTTTTTTTTTTTTTTTTTTTTTACCAATCATTAAATTTTGAACAATCAAAATTTGGCTGCAAGCCTGGAATTTTTTTTGTTGTTAGTAGCTAAAAATTACTTGGAATGAAAACAAAATTAATTCCCCAATTGCTATATTTATGGAAGTGTTATTATAATTAATTATTATTTTATCAACTCCTCTATTGGAATCAGACATATTGTTTAATTTGGACAGAAAATACTTAAGATATGATAGTTTAAAATATTGCCAACAGTAGACACAATTTTGTAGCATAAATCTACTAACACTTTCTGCAATACTAGTATTTCCGGTTGAATTTATATTATTTCATTGAATGAAAAATTAAATCGCATAAATAAATTATTAAATTATTAAATAAAATCCTCGCCCCTCCCCCCCCTACTCCCAACTTCAAACGTTTAGTAAAAATATTTACGATTGAGCAAATATGTAAATTTCAACAATGAACTTTTCACAGAATCGTTATAATTTTAAGACCATTATTGGTCTCCTCAACTGCCGGCATCCCGCACCGGTCTTTCTCAAACAGCTAGATATATGTTTGAGATGATTTTTTTTTTTTTTTGAAATACACATGTTGTCCTTGAGCCATCAATAGTTATTATAATAACTATCTAACGAAGCCTATTTCCAGGTGCTCGTGTTTCTTCATCTACTTCAGCGTTGTCAAGAAGTTTTGCACCAAATCTCGTCATAGTTCCACACACGAGTGCAGCTTCTGCTTCAACATAGAACCAAATGCAAAGGATTTCTAAACAAAAAAAAAAAAAAAATATTAAACAAATGAAATTAACATAGAGAAATTGAAAAAAAAAAAAAAAAAAAAAAAAA
>NIPM01000078.1:297773-502639 GCA_002738285.1 Holacanthella duospinosa | reverse complement strand
AAAAAAAAAAAAAGAAAAAAAAAAAAAAAAAAAAAAAAAAAAAAAAAAAAATGAAAACGGAATTGGATATTCTTCTCAATAGAAGAGTTATTACAATGACAGAGAAACTTAAGAACAAAAAAAAACCATTAAAAAGAAAAGATCAATTTGTGAGTAAAGTATTAATATCTCACTTGGCCCGTCCTTGAATAGAAGATACTTTCCTTTCAATTGTACTTCCAGTGTTTTAGGAGTAAAGAAATGTTGCCAATGAGAAACTTTCATACGGTTGAAGACTATAAACGCCATTCTAGGAGAAGCATCTCTGTAAACAAAAAACAAAAAAAAAGTAATTAATTCATCAGTGGTTTATTCCATTCATCTCAAATGGAAAATGTGTAACAGGTGACGTTGCAGCGTAAAGCGTTTAGTGAATGACATGTGTGCTAAAAAACTCTGCCTACGACAAGAAAATGAAGAATTCGTCTAATATTCACATGTTAGGAGACAAGGAGAGTTTGGGAGCATTTTGGTTTTATCCTAATCAGAAAATGACGATGAGCCTGTCTTTTGGCTTCTGATCAAATTTTATTCTTTATTTCTCAGAGTTGGTTGAATCTCTACACCGACTTAATCAGTGTGCAGAGACAGACGTTTGCAAAAGAAGAGAAGAATTGTGGAGAAGTGACAGTGAAAGTAAAAAAAAAAAATTTTTTTTTAACTTCCTCAATCATTACTTTTTCTTCCTTAAAGTTCATAGTCTTTTCAATCAATTATAAATATTTACTACTGATTCTCTCAAAATGGAATCCATCCCAAGAACTCAGTAAGTAGAATAAGATTTTGATATTAATTATTTTTCATTTTTACATTTTTAAAGGAAATATTTTGGGTTAAAATAGTAAGAGTGGTGTTATAAGGCTCTCACTAGTTCCTCTCTGATCAAACAGAAACAGAAATAGAACAGAGAAGACTTGAGCTTGAGATCTCAAGATTCTCTTCCTGGCACTTTGAGTCTCGAAAAACTTACTCATGCCCCTGCCATGAAGAACAGCAATCCAATCCATGTTAGTAATGCCATAAGTAAAATAGGGATATGACTAAAAAAAATTTTATAAAATTCTGATAGCGACGACAGTCATAGAAAAACCGTAGAAATACAACCGAAAAATGAGTTTTGTTGAAATGCATAGAGAAGGTTGTTTTGTATGGATTATAAAATTCTCTAAAACAAGTCATCAAATTAGTCAATAGAAATGAACTATTGATTTTGAAACACATTTTTTTTTAAACAATCTTCAATCTTTTCTAGGACAAGTAATATTTTGAAATTTTTCAAATTGACGCTCAAATATTCAAACACTAGTAGTGACTTTATAGATGTTGAAATATTGATATTAAAAATGAGTGTTTCAATATAAAAAAAAANTTGAAACACATTTTTTTTTAAACAATCTTCAATCTTTTCTAGGACAAGTAATATTTTGAAATTTTTCAAATTGACTCTCAAATATTCAAACACTAGTAGTGACTTTATAGATGTTGAAATATTGATATTAAAAATGAGTGTTTCAACATAAAAAAAAATTTTNAATTTTTTTTTTTGTCATTTTTCTACATATATTCATAATGAAGCCAAGAGTTAAGTGAATACTATTGAAGAATTTTCCATTCCTTTTTATTTTGAATTCACACGTAATGTTAGTATAGTATCAATATTTCAATAACCAGATTTCAGTTTTTCAAGTCATAAATATTGATTGTGAAGACTGATCGATCAATATTATTCTACACCCTAGTCCATTTCTTTGGAAGGTTGGTCGATTAAAGAAACTTTTAAATATTTGGTATAGTGTCCATTTTTTTTTTTTTTTTGTAATTTATATACCAAACTGAACCAATAATACTAAAGTAAGTTGGAAAAACCAAATCCCAATAAATACAATGCAATTAAAAAAAAACATGTTGCAGGTAAATTATTAGAATGCACATGTTACATTTTAAAAATCCTGTATTGAGCTATTTGACTATAAGGAATTGGTGTTTTCATTAATGATTGATTACTATTCTATGTCCGTGTCTAGAAAATAGAATGTTAAGAACAACAATCTTAGGCTTTCATGTAGCCTTCAGTCAAAGTTAAATAGAAGGATTCGTAGCCAATATTTGTTTGAAACGTTATGAATAACCTTCTTAAATCAAAATCTTAATCACCTTAATAATGTTCAAATAAATTTTGTTTCATTTGGACCAGTTTAACTTACCTTTCATAAAGCATGAGGCTCCCAGCGGCTGTGGTTTGTAACTGTAAACATAAAGGTTACCTGGAATTAACTTAATAATAATCAACTCAATTAAATTTTATACTGGTATTTCTCACTCACCCAACCTTCACCGATTTTATAGATGTATATAGCAGATTGACATGCTTGGTTAACAATAACTCTAAAGTCCTTATCTTGACGTTTGATACAATCGCTGTTTAGCTTCCTAACTTCTGCTTCTGCTTCCTTTGTAATTTCAATTTTTGTTGGATAGAAAGGACGGCGATTTGGATATCCTCCACTAAATTGATATCCACCTCTTGGATACCATACGCCAGATGGTCCACCTCTTGTATAAGTTCCTCCTGACCCTCGACGTTTTTGATGATGATTGTATCTTGAATTTGCATATTCAATTTTTGGTCGTGGATTAAATTGTGGATGATTCATATTTGAAAAGTTGACGTAATTTAAAATTACGTTTAGTTACTCCAGAATAATAATTTCCTAAAATTAATAAGTATAACTCCACCTAATTAGTAAAAAAAAAAAAAAAAACTATTACGAGTCAAGCGTCACGACTATTGGCGAGACTCATATTCTTGTATATAAACTATAAGAAAAGCAAATTTTATTTTTGAACAAACATATCATTTTTTGATTAAAATAATAATTATTAACCAAAGAATACCTTACTTTTTTAAACCTAAGGAACTAATAGACAAAACACAAGAACAACAGTCTCCAATTCCAAAATTACTCCTTAACATTCTACTTCTTCCATTCTTTTCTTTAGGTTTAAAAAAAAAAGTCAGATATTCTTTGTCTTTGATTAAATGCAGCCTATTTTCTTTTTAAATTAAATAAATAATAATAATTATATTATTAAAAAGAAATAGTCAATAAATGATTACGTACTTGAAGATGGTAATAATTGTAGCGTAAGTAGATTTTCTTTCTTATTAATCCTTTTCTATTCGTTAACAACAGTCAACAACAGTCTAACCAAAACCAATAGACAAATATAGAACTTATAAAAAAAAAGAACCTCCGTATTATAATAAACTTACTTAAAAGTCCAAGTCTCGTGGTAATAATAATAATTATTGCTGGATGTGATATGATGGAGTAAAAGTAAAACTTCAAAACTTTTTATACACAATTTCTTCTAATCAATCTCACAATTTTAAATTAATTATTAATTTCTTCAATTACTTTCAAAAATCACACTTTTTAAAGCTAAAAAACAACAAAGAGATGAGGAAACAACTCGAAAGTGATAAAAAGTTAACAAAAAAGAAGAAAAAAAAAAGAAAAATTTGAAAAAAGTAAAAAAAAAAAAAAGTTTAAATTTGAATTTAAAATTTTGGCGCGGTTGAGAAAATTCTCACTTTTTGTGAGAACAACTCACAGAACAACGACAGAAAAACAACTTTCTCCCTAGTGCCTAGTGAAAAAAAAAAAAAAAAAAAAAAAACTCAATTTCATAACCCTTTCATTCATTTCAATTGAGAAAGTACGGATGATGAGAAATAGGATTCAATTCCTCTGTGACTAAAAAAATTTTTCATTAGAAAACAGAGATTTGAGAAATCTATAGGGAAATGAAGATGAGGGAGAGAGATTTCTCTTTTTTCTTTACAAAAGTCAGATATGAGTCCAACAAAATTGGATATTTGAATGAGAAGAAAATGATGTAAGAAATTGAATTTGAGATTTTGTAAAAAAAAAAAATAAAAAAAAAAGCAAAAAAATAAATCAAAAAAAAGAGGAAAAAAAGAGCCCTTTTGAAGTCGTCCTGGTTTGATAAAAGAAGGAAAAAAGGGTTTGACGAGTCTCCGTAGGACATAGAACATAAGACATAAGGAGCCTCAAAGGAGCCTGGACCAATACTTTAGATTCTCTCTCAAATAATCTAAGTGACTGACTGTGACAAAGAAGTCTCATCTCTACCTGTTGCTTTCTTCATTCTATGTCAATGGATAACGTAAGTTAAAGTTTCTAACATGAGGAATAATAAAATTGTAGACATGGGATTTGAATGGAGGTCAGAGTAATATGGATAAAAAAAAGTCTCAAATAATCAGAATTGAGGAAGTTTAGTGCGTAGAGAAAGTTTCCATGTAATGTATCTTCTCCTTTCATCCCACTACTTAAAGTTACAGAGTACTTACTTCATCACCAACACCAGGTACATCACAACAAGACTTACAGTCACTCACCAACTCTTACTCAAACAACTACCTCTTCAAAACCTTCTCCTTACCTTACTTTCATTACTAACCTCTCACTCTTCTTTAGTTTGAGCTTTAGCTTTAGCTTTAGCTTTAGCTTTCACCATAAGTTATGAACTTTCTAATCTGACCACTACTTTACTTACTTCAATCCACTTATTTTTTTTCAGTGCCAGATGGGAATTATCCGTCCTTATCAATCCATTTTAGACTTACTTTAGGATTGACCAATTCTCTTCCAAAACTTAGACCTTATGTCTGAGAATAAAATAGTAAAGAGGAGTCTGTGATTATTCTGTTGGATACATTACACTAAAGGTTACATAACACTAGGAAATAGGAACATTAGTAAGTCCTGGGAAAGAGTAATCCAATCCAAGTGAAAGTTATACTATATTTTCTGATTTTATAAACAACCTCTTTTTCTAAGTTCAAACAAGTAAAGTTAGTAAGGTCTTATTAATTGTGAAGTGAAGTGAAAAGCATTTTTATTATTATTACTCATACAAGTACAGATTAATCAAAAAAGAAGAAAAAATATTTATTTTTTTTTTTTTTTTACTACATTGGAGCTTGATTTGATTTACTAACTTGTGAGTAATAAGTTGTATAACTAATGAAATGGAATTTACCTCCTGGATGGTTTATAAACACTTCCATTGTGTGAATTTGAGTTAGTACGGAAGTGACATTTTTTGGACTGACCTTGAATAATTTAAATTTTTTTAAGTTTTTATTTCTAAGTTAAAAGTCTGAAGATGACCAGTCGTCGAAATAGTTCAGGTATGAGCTGATCTTCTTTTTTTGATTATCCTTAAGTTAAAAATAAAACAAGTTAAGAAGAAAAAAGAAAAATAATACTTCCGGTGGCTGTTTCTTCTCGTTGGACTTGTTTTCTGGGTTGTTGATTTTTAGTTTGGTTATGGGTAGATTGGATTGAGTAGAGAAAACAGTGTACTCGCAATGTGATTTCTGACTCACACAATACATCTGTTCTTTATGAATAATACTACCATAACGAGGAGTCCTCTGTTTCTTACAGTTTAGTTGATAGTGACGACTTAAATGGAGAAAGTTTATCTAAGATTACATAGATCTCTCATGTCAATCTTCTATCTAATGTAAGAGGCAGACCCCCCTTGAGTCCAGGATCAAATTAAGACTCCAACTTATATGAGATCCAATCACTGGAAGTGACAGTTGAGGGTCAACTAACCAACCTTAGGTAGAAGGATATCACGACGACGACGTATCGTCTTTTAACATAACTTATTATTAGTGAAAAAAAATTTTTTTTCTTGATAATCGATTTTTTAGAAACAATCGAAAACACTAATGAACCAATAATCATGAGACATGTATTCATTATCTTATGAAAATGAATATTAGAATTTTTTTTTTTTTTTTTCTTTATTTTTTTTCTAAACCGTTCCAGGTGGGCTTGTGATTGAGCATGAGGTTGAATTGGTCCAAGTTCATGAAGTCCGAGAGGGAGCTCGACGAACATCCTTCCCAACAAATCCCTTCACACCTCGAACCGTTTTTTCTCAATCCGTCCGTGTACGAAGATTCGAGTCGAATGAGATTGGTGAGCAAGGGACCAGTAGTACAAGTCCTAGCCAATCACAATTTCCAAAATCTACTTCACTCAATTTCCGGATAAACGTAGAAGAACCTAACTCACCACCATTGAATCAATCATTTCTTAGAAATACTTCAAGTGAAGAAAAGAAACGACCACTTTCCAGAGCATGGGAACGGGCTCTTAGTGCTACCGTTGTCATGAGTGCTAATGCAAATGCAAATAAACGTCGACCACCGGCGAGACGTGGAAAAATCATCCCTGAGCGTCCGGCCCGTGCATTATTTTGTCTCAATCTTCAGAATCCAATTAGAAAACTTTGTATAGATGTCGTTGAGTGGAAGCCTTTTGAGTACCTTATTCTCCTCACAATTTTTGCCAATTGTGTTGCTTTGGCTGTCTACACTCCGTATCCAAGTTTAGACTCTAATGAAACGAACAAAATTTTAGTAAGTTTTTTTTTTTTTTTTTTTAAATTTATTTACTTTTGGTTCATTGACCTCGTCTTGTGTCACATAAGCGATCTGGGNTCTCCTCACAATTTTTGCCAATTGTGTTGCTTTGGCTGTCTACACTCCGTATCCAAGTTTAGACTCTAATGAAACGAACAAAATTTTAGTAAGTTTTTTTTTTTTTTTTTTAATTTATTTACTTTTGGTTCATTGACCTCGTCTTGTGTCACATAAGCGATCTGGGTTTTTTTTTTGGCTTTGTTTTTTTTAGGAAACGGTGGAGTTGGTTTTCATGGCCATCTTCACCGTAGAATGCATCATGAAGATTATTGCCTATGGATTTGTAGGACATCCAGGATCTTACTTACGAAATGGATGGAATTTTCTGGATTTTACCATTGTTATAATTGGGTTAGTAGTTTATTTGTGTATTAATTAATGTTGGTATCTACAGACGGGAAGGTTAGGGAGTTGAATTATAAATCCTTATGTCTAGGTTAATAAGCTTCTTTATACAACGCATTACTACTGACTACTTCGATGTAAAGGCGCTCAGAGCATTCCGCGTCCTCCGACCTTTACGTCTCGTTAATGGCGTCCCAAGTAAGTCCGACGTTACTGTCAGTCATTGTCTTAAGAATTTTTATTTCAACGGTCTTTTGAGTTTCCCTTTTTTAGGTCTCCAAGTTGTGATGAATTCCATACTCCGTGCCATGGTACCCCTCCTTCATATCGCACTCCTCGTGATTTTTGTCATTATCATCTATGCCATCATTGGGCTAGAATTATTTTCTGGCGCCTTACACAAAACTTGTTACCAAAACTATACAAGTGAGTCAAGATTGTCCCCCATCCCCTTCCCCCCCACAATCGTCACATCAAATATGGCCAAGCCCAAAAAATGTCAACGGCTCAAAACACTCACTTCCAAAAAAATTCAAAATTTGAAAAGAGCTACATCGGAAAAAAAAATCAAAAAAATTTCATAAGACAATTCTGTTAGCCTGAACTCATCGAGTGTGTATTACGTAAGAGAGTCGATGTAAAATTTTCGTTTTAGTATCTTGTCGATTTTGTAATGTGGGGGATTGGCACAGTGTGACTGCATATGGTTCGAAGTATCAAGTTTATACTTCCGGTCGAAAGTCAGTTTAGCGACGTTAAAGATACCCGAAACCCGAGTATAGTTCAAGTTGTTATAACCGTTTTTGAAATCTGAAATAATTTTTTTTAGTTAATTATTTTTGAATGTCTACCCAAATTTGCATTTGTCATTTTTGTTGTTGCCATTTTTGGGTGTGGCCATATTTGATGAGACTATATATTATATATATATATATTTTTTTGAAAATGAAAATTCAAATAGTAAGGACTAACGTCTTGTGATTTAGTATTACATTAATTTTTTTTTTATCACAAAAAATTTTTTTTCGATATAATTTTGTCGCATGACTCATCCTTGTGACTTGTGTCATCAAAAAATTTTTAACGCAATAGAAACTGACATTACTGAGTCTTTCAACCAGGACGTTTCTAAGGAAGTAATACAATTTAATCCAATCAGATTTTAATATTTGAATATTCAAATCTGATTGAGTTTAATTGAATTTTCTTGGTTTCATCCTTAATTGAAATACTCTGTAGAGTAAATAACTTTGTCCTGTGAAATCATAGATAACTGAAAGTAAACATGTGAACCAATTGTGTGTGACCTAATGCATAAATGAGTGACAAATGGTGTGAAAGAATTTCTCAGACTATACCATTTGCCACTTTCTGTAATCGTTACCTCCTCCGATGATGGTTTCAACTTACTCATTTGACAGGAAAACAAATGGAAGAACCTAGAGCATGTGGTGGTGCCTTCAATTGTGAAAATCTTGAAGGGGGTCCATATTACTGCGATGATAACTGGGTAGGACCCCATGAAGGCATTGTCAATTTTGACAACTTTGGTTTGGCAATGCTCACAGTTTTTACATGCATTACACTCGAAGGATGGACTGAAGTCATGTACAATGTAAGTTTCATTCCTTACTAAATTACTTGTTAAGTAATTCTACTTCAGGTCTCCAAGATCTGTAAGATACTTGTAATTTCTTTAATTTCAGATCCACGATGCAATGGGGAACACATGGCAATGGTCTTACTTTATCTCTATGGTTATCATTGGAGCCTTCTTCGTTATGAATCTCATTCTCGGTGTCCTCAGTGGAGAATTTTCTAAGGAACGAGAAAAGGCAAAAGCCCGTGGAGACTTTCACAAACTCCGTGAGAAACAACAGATTGAAGATGACCTTAGGGGCTATCTTGATTGGATTACTCAAGCTGAAGACATTGAACCAGATGGAGAAGACAAAGGTTGACACCATTCTTTTCATAAATTTTTCTAAAAATTTTATTTATTTTAAATTTTTTTTGTCTACTTCTTCTAGTGAAAGCGACTGGAGAATTAGAGTCTTCAGAGAAAGGTGATGAGAATGAAGGAATGTCATCTCAGCGCATGTCTTGGGTTCATAATCGGAAACGAGCTTGTGAACGGTAAGACTGACATTTTGTTATAACTTTAATGCTTCAAGTATCTTCTTATTTCCAAACAATTAGTTTGAATCTTAAATGTTAAGTCAATGAATTAAATTTATTTTTTTTTTAGGTTGAATAGACGGATGCGACGTGCATGTCGGAAGGCTGTAAAGTCACAAGCCTTCTACTGGCTCATTATCATTCTTGTATTTTTCAATACTTGTACTTTGGCCACGGAGTACCATCAACAGGAAGAGTGGCTGGAACAATTCCAAGGTAAGAACTCATGAAAAGCCTTTACTTCCGGATATAAATAACTTCTCTTGTTTTCTTTAGACTGGACAAATCGTTTCTTCATTGTTCTCTTTACTCTGGAAATGTTCCTCAAAATGTACAGTCTCGGTTTCCAGGTCTTTTGAGTCCAAATTCTCAATTTTATTGGTAATTTTCTAAAAAAAATAAATGATTTTCAACAATTTTTTTTATATATATAGGGTTACTTTGTGTCACTGTTCAATCGTTTTGACTGTTTCGTAGTCATTAGTTCTATTCTGGAACTTTGTCTTACACAAACGAACATCATTCCTGCTATTGGAGTATCTGTTCTCCGATGTGTCCGCCTTCTCAGAGTATTCAAAGTCACCAAGTAAGAACATGAAAGTAAAAATCAATAAATAAAATAATTATTAGAGTAAACTGTATTAATAACCTTGCCAAAATATTTGTTTCCAGGTATTGGCGATCGTTGTCGAATTTAGTGGCATCGCTACTCAATTCCATCCAATCCATTGCCTCCCTCCTCCTTCTCCTTTTTCTATTCATTGTCATTTTTGCACTCTTGGGTATGCAGGTCTTTGGAGGAAAGTTTAACTTCAATGCGGCAGAAAATATTTATCGCCAAAATTTTGACAGTTTCTGGCAAAGTCTTCTCACAGTATTCCAGGTACATATAATAACATTTTAGTCAATTTTCTAAGGATTTTGTGCCAATGAGACTAAAAACCTTTCTTTTAGATTCTGACAGGTGAAGATTGGAACGCAGTCATGTATCAAGGAATTGAGGCATATGGAGGTGTAGGCTCAATTGGTATCCTCGCCTGTATCTACTTCATCATTCTCTTCATCTGCGGCAATTGTATGTCTTACAGACTATGCCAAAGATACTTTCACATATTAATTTCAAATTCTTGACAGATATTCTTCTCAATGTCTTCTTGGCCATTGCTGTAGACAATCTTGCAGATGCAGAATCTCTCACTGCCATCGAAAAAGATGAGGAAAATGTCGGAAATGTGAAACTTGTATATAAAATTTTTGAAATCTTGCATTAATAATTCTTCTTGTTTTGATTTAGGTTGATGTCGACGGAAACGGAGGGAAGGAACGTTTAGGAAGTATAGAAGAACCAGACGGTTTAGACGACGATTTCCAGAACAACACTGATGACGTGTAAGTTTGTAACATTTACTCCAATTAATCTTGATTCTCAATAGTTTGATTTATGAGTTCCATCAAAAATTTTCATTTATTATAGGCGGGAAAGTGAAGAGTTGGAACGGGAGACAAGTTTGGAAGCTGAAGGAGATGGTTATGCCGACAGTAAAGAGCCAGGTGACCTTCAATTAAAAACACAAATTTTTTTAATGTAAACTTAAAGTATCTGGATATTGTAGACGACGACGATGAAGAAGATCTAGATTTTGAAGATGAAGAATCAAATGAGCCTGCTCTTGCAAGACCCCGACGAATGTCAGACATGAAGACTCCAACAAAAATTAAACAGTTGCCCAAAGCTTCCAGTTTCTTCATTTTCTCTTATACAAATAGGTATGGATATTTATTAATGATGAATGCATACAGTAAGTAGTTAACGCTTTTTGAATATTTTTTTCACTCCCGCGGGATCCCGTTTTCCTCGCCTCCAATATTTGATTCACTGGTACTGTAAAAGCACCAGTAGTGGCATCATGCTACGGTTCAAATTCATTCTCCTGTATAATTTTACCAAGGTATTCCTCAAGGGTTTGGATAAGTGATACGTCATTCAATCGGAAATCTTACGAATATGTTAGTTGTTGGCGCTCAGCTCAAATTTTTCCAAATTTCAATGCAATTTTTTTCTCATTTTTACAAATAAATGATGTCGAAAACTATTTTGGGTGTTTGTTCATGAGGTTTCTCAATCAGTCAGAAATGATTCAGATTGCTAATTTAATATCCGTTATTGACGATTAAGTCAAATTTTGCAAAAAAAAAATCTGACAGATATTTTTTTGGTTGGATTAATCTGTTGATGGTTGTAACAATCCAGCAGAAATGCACAATTTATTGTTAGAACCAACAATATAATACCATGCCTAGTGTTTAAATGAGTGAGATGTTACTAATTATTGCTCTTAACCTGACAAGTCTTAGTTCAGATTGTCACTACAATTTGAGAAAGTGTTTGCCCATGGTGAATTATTTAGTCAAACCTCAGCTAAGTACGCATTATAGATCGGAACAATTGCAATTACTTTTAATTAATCACTTCAATACATATATGGAATAAATTTTTTTTCAGCCTGGTACGCTTTAATAGTGAATTAAAAAATGTCTTTGNATTAATCTGTTGATGGTTGTAACAATCCAGCAGAAATGCACAATTTATTGTTAGAACCAACAATATAATACCATACATAGTGTTTAAATGAGTGAGATGTTACTAATTATTGCTCTTAACCTGACAAGTCTTAGTTCAGATTGTAACTGCAATTTGAGAAAGTGTTTGCCCGTGGTGAATTATTTAGTCAAACCTCAGCTAAGTACGCATTATAGATCGGAACAATTGCAATTACTTTTAATTAATTACTTCAATACATATATGGAATAAATTTTTTTTCAGCCTGGTACGCTTTAATAGTGAATTAAAAAATGTCTTTGGCATTTTGAAATATTATTCTAAAACTTTACTACTACCAATAGTTTTCAGACTCGTATTCTACGAGGAATTTGTTACCGATTGAAATACCGCCTAGCCAAATTCCAGCGCATTTGGAATTTTTTGCGAAAGTAAACAAAATTAGTGTAATTTGTAGAATTTTCTCAAATTCCGAGTTGAGTCAACAATGGATACCTTATTCTTAATGAAGGCAAGGTTTTGGATCGATTGACGTATCACTTACCCAAATCCTCCAGGAATACATTTGCTTATAATTATAATAGAACATTGAATTTGAACAGTAGCATGGCGCAACTAATTGCGTTTTTACGGTACCAGTAAAAAAAATTTTCGAGACAAGGAAGGCGGGAGTGAAAAAAAATATTCAAAAAACGTCTACTACTTATGCATTCATCAGTCATCAGTACCTTAGAAGGTAAAGCATCTTATTATTACACACGTTAACNACGTCTACTACTTATGCATTCATCAGTCATCAGTACCTTAGAAGGTAAAGCATCTTATTATTACACACGTTAACATTTAAGTTAAGCCGTCAACGTAAAGTAGATTCTGACGCTAGCGATAACCTGATGAAGAAAATTCACTTCAACGGCTAAAAGTTAACGTTAGCTTGAGTTAATCAATAATTAGTTATTATTGTCTAGAAATGATTTAATTAAAATTTTTTGCTTCAGATTCCGAATCCTCTGTCATCAGATTATTAATCACAGCATCTTTACCAACATTATCCTTGTCTGTATTCTAATTTCCTCCGCCATGTTGGCTGGGGAGGATCCTTTACACGATGCAAAAGGATCTACACGTAACGAAGTAAATTAACTTTAGAATTATCTTTAGTAACAAGTATTAATATGAATAGTAAAATTAATTAGTTCTATTCTATTTGAAAATTTAGGTACTTCAGAAGTTTGACTACTTCTTCACTGCTGTCTTTACCATTGAAATTAGTCTAAAAATGATCACTTTCGGGTTTGTTCTTCATCACGGAGCCTTCTGTCGCTCTGCATTCAACATGCTCGATCTCCTCGTTGTATGTGTCTCACTCATGTCTTTTGTGATTTCGTAAGTAATGTGACTTTAGTGAGATGTCTAATGATTTGAAATTTTTTAGTTTATTACTAAAGTAACTAATCCATTAACAAATTCAATGATGAGAGGTGATATTAGTGATATACTACCAACTGTACCTGAGTTATTGATTCCAGACACCTGGTCAGTCGTCTCTACGACTCTTGTATAAGGGAAGGACTCAAAAGGCACTCGGCCCCTTGCCATGCCTACGTCCGTTCTCGAGCAGAAAACTTGTAAGCTATGCTTCCATTCTGCGGTAAATCTGCCTGAAGCCAACTCCAAAATTCTACCTATACCAAATCAATTGCGCATTGTCAGTTTGTTTAGGTGTGCTCTCAATATGGACGTCTTGCGATAATCTTCATACGTCTTTATGGATCTCATGTCACATGCTCATTGTCCTTAAGCCTTCGAAATGCTTCTTGTCGTGTTACTAGTCTAGCCTATTTCCCAATTTCTTACATGTTATCACTAACATGCTTAACATAACAAATCTGTTTATAAATTTAGCTCCTTACTCAACTATTTTACTCAAAATCAATATGACTCGAATTTTCAGGAGTGGAGCCATGTCAGTAGTCAAGATTCTCCGAGTGTGTCGTGTTCTGAGACCTCTACGAGCCATCAATCGAGCTAAAGGACTCAAGGTACTTTATACTAAAACAATAATTATTGCTCATTTTTGAATTGATAACTTAAATATGTTTCTTATGATTTCAGCATGTCGTTCAATGTGTGATCGTAGCAGGTAAGCTACTTTAATTATAATTATAATTCAATTTAATGTAGTATTTTATTTTCTTTAGTGAAGACCATCGGAAACATCGTCCTTGTCACCTGTCTCCTTCAATTTATGTTTGCTGTTATTGGGGTCCAACTTTTCAAAGGGAATTTCTACTATTGCAACGATGATTCAAAATTAACTCGCGAACAGTGCCAGTAAATTTAAAATTAAACACAAACTATTCCTACTTAACTTGGAAACAATTTGAGTAGTAACTATCAANATTGCAACGATGATTCAAAATTAACTCGCGAACAGTGCCAGTAAATTTAAAATTAAACACAAACTATTCCTACTTTACTTGGAAACAATTTGAGTAGTAACTATCAATTTTTTTTTTCTTGACAGGGGCAATTACTTTGTTTATTCAAAAATTGATGAACTAGAACTGAAAGAACGGGACTGGACAAATCATAAGTTTAACTTTGACAATGTCGCCAGAGGAATGCTCACACTCTTCGCTGTCTCTACTTTTGAGGGTTGGCCAGAGTAAGTAAGAGTGAATACGAATGACTTCATTTTAATTAGCATACTGTTTCTCATAGTATGTTGTATCGATCCATTGACTCCCACAACCAAGACATGGGTCCAATTTATAACTACCGTCCTTTTGTGGCCGTCTACTATATCGTCTACATCATCATAATTGCCTTCTTCATGGTCAACATCTTTGTAGGTTTTGTTATTGTGACGTTCCAGAACGAGGGAGAGCAAGAGTATAAAAATTGCGACTTGGACAAAAATCAGCGGAATTGTATAGAGTTTGCGTTGAAGGCAAAACCTGTTCGTCGCTACATTCCTAAGAATCGGCTTCAGTACAAAGTCTGGTGGCTTGTGACCTCTCAACCCTTCGAATATGTCATCTTTGCACTCATCCTCATCAATACTATTACACTCGCCATGAAATACGATCGACAGTCTGATGACTATACTCTTGCGCTTGATTACCTAAATATGATCTTTACTGCCGTCTTTGCCCTCGAGTTTGTACTTAAACTGGCTGCATTCCGGTTCAAAAATTACTTTGGAGATGCCTGGAATGTTTTTGATTTTATAATCGTGCTTGGGAGTTTTATTGATATTGTTTACTCAGAAGTGAATAGTGCAGGACATATGGAAGGGGGTCGAAAGTCTACAGAGCGACGACAAAATTTGTTTTCAGTAAATTTTTTTAGGCTCTTTCGTGTCATGAGATTGGTGAAATTGCTAAGTCGTGGTGAAGGTATCCGAACACTTCTTTGGACATTCATCAAGTCTTTCCAAGCTCTACCATATGTTGCCCTCCTCATTGTCATGCTCTTTTTCATCTACGCTGTGATAGGCATGCAAGTATGCTAATTTTTTACACTGTTTTATTCTTTACTAGTTTCATTTAATCATGTTATTTATAATTTAATCTTTATTTCAGATGTTCGGAAAGATTGCCTTAGATTTTGACGAAGACAGTGCTATCACGGCCAATAACAACTTTCAGACGTTTCCACAAGCAATTCTTGTCCTATTCCGCTCTGCAACGGGGGAATCTTGGCAGGAAATTATGATGTCATGTACGTCGGGTAATCCTTGTGAGAATGTCCCAACATCTACTGAAGAAATTACAACGACTCTCTCACCAGATGGAATTATTACTGAGAAGCACTGTGGCAGCGATTTTGCTTATCCTTATTTTATTTCTTTCTACGTCCTCTGCTCATTTCTTATCATCAATCTCTTTGTAGCTGTTATTATGGATAACTTTGACTACCTCACTCGTGATTGGTCTATTCTTGGTCCTCATCATCTCGATGAGTTTATACGACTCTGGTCCGAGTATGATCCAGATGCCAAAGGTCGGATCAAACACTTGGACGTTGTAACTCTACTTAGAAAAATTTCACCTCCACTTGGTTTTGGAAAGCTCTGTCCACATCGCGTCGCATGCAAGGTATGAATTTTACACTGATTGACCTGTTTTGTTTGTTTCTGGAAATTACTATGAATACTATGAATTCTGTATACACTTGACTTTCTTTTAATTGTAGAGACTAGTATCAATGAATATGCCTTTGAATAGTGATGGTACTGTCATGTTTAATGCAACGCTCTTTGCTGTTGTTCGGACTTCCCTCAGCATTAAAACAGATGGAAATATTGACGATGCAAACGCAGAGCTCAGAACTATTATTAAGAAAGTATGGAAACGGACGAGCCCAAAAATGTTGGATCAAGTTGTACCACCGCCTGGAAGTAAGTCAAACCTTAAAATGTTTCTAATAAAACTTAGAATTGATACTTTTTAGTGTTGCTCCGAAGCTTCGGCTGCCGATTTTTCAATTTTACCGAAGCTTCTGCTTCGGCGGATTTGCCGAATCACAAGCCGAAGCAGATAATGTGTGGAAATAGTTCATTTATTCCGGAATTAATTACAGTAAAGTTCGGCTATAGTGACTCCGGCTATAATAGAACTCCGGCTATAGCAAACCACACTGTCCGGTCTCTGCCACGCAAATGGGAGATTATGTGTTAAGTAGTCCGGCTATAATGATATCGGCTATACTGAACTTCCGGCCTTAGTGAACCAAACCTACCGGTCCCGAGAGTCATTTTGTCCGGTTATATTGAAATATGTCTGAATTTCGTAATGAGACCACTTGCTACTACTGTTTCTTATACTTTTATGCCTGCCCATCTATGCACCGGACTTGCATGTTGACCTACGAGTGAGTTTACTAAGTAAATTACTAATTCACAATGTCAAAATCAGGTAAAAAGCGCACTGCGTTGTCTTTAGACGATAAATTCGATATCATTGCTGCACTTGTCTTCCAACACACCTCGCCAAACGTTATGTGAGAAATATAAGATTGGAAACTCTACAATTTCTCTTATTTTGAAATCAAAATCTAAAATTGAAGAAGACTTCCAAAGAATTTGTGGTGTAAGTTAATAATAAAAGTGTTGAAATATAATTAGGTTACATTTAAGCAATTAGCTAAAATTCAAATATCAAATTCTTAGAATATAAAAGGCCAACGCTGATGTAACTATCCAAAGTTGGATTCTGCGCTCATCAAATGGTCTCAAGCGAATCCCCATTACCCAGTGCTTCTCTAAATCGACTCAGCTGAATTTATAGTGAAATATTTGGATATAATGAACAATTATTAAATTGAAGTGTCCGTTCACTATACGGATATAATGAACTCCGGCTATGCTGAACAAATTTTGCCGGTCCCTACAGATTCACTATAACCGAACTTTACTGTATTATAAATTTGTAAATTATTCAATTCATTGAAATAACCTCCACTTCCTCTGATTCATTCATGATTCGTGTCTGCTGATTTAATTTACTCGTATGTGTGAATTGTAACAAAAAAACGATAGAAATTTCTAAAGTGGTAAATATTAAGATTTAAAAACTAGTGAATGACGTAGACGTAGTAAAATTGACAACTTCTAAATGTAAAGAGAAACTCAAAAAAATTGTAATACACATGCGCAGATGATTCGGCAAATGCTTCGGCTACGATTCGGCAATCCGAATCAAGGGCAGCCATTATTCGGCCGAAACCGAATGACGACTTTTTCCGCTTCGGGGCAACACTAATAATTTTGTTTTGATTTAGTTGAAGATGAAGTAACTGTAGGAAAGTTCTATGCCACTTTCCTCATTCAAGATTACTTTCGAAGATTTAGGAAGAGAAAAGAACAGTTGAAGGAACAGGGAGACAAAGAAGCACACAATACTGTCACTCTTCAAGCAGGACTAAGGACGCTTCATGAAGCAGGACCAGAACTCAAAAGGACAATTTCTGGAAACTTAGAAGAAATGGCTCAAGATGACCCTGAACCAATGCATAGGGTACAAAGACTTTGTCATTTAAGGATTAAGTTCAATTCCGTTCATTCATTAAATTTCAGCGGAATCACTCCCTCTTTGGTAGTATGTGGTCATCCATGAGACGTCGTGGTGGTCCATTCCCTGGGAGGGCACAAAGAAATATTTCACCGAATGAGAATACAGATACTATGATTAATAGTGATAACCAATCAAATCACGTCACTCCTTCCCCTACATTCCTCAACGAACGGTGAGAAAGAAAAAANATTAATAGTGATAACCAATCAAATCACGTCACTCCTTCCCCTACATTCCTCAACGAACGGTGAGAAAGAAAAAAATCTATTTAATATAAAGCATTATATACGAAACGTTTAATAATTATTTTGTAGAGCAAGACGTGACGAGNAAAAAAATCTATTTAATATAAAGCATTATATACGAAACGTTTAATAATTATTTTGTAGAGCAAGACGTGACGAGGAAGGGGACGAGATTCCAATGAGACCCCTTCGTCTCCCCATTGACACTTCACCAACGATCCAAGGATACGCCGAGTAATTTATTTCTCCAATCATTCCTGTAGCTAGAGTCCCATTGTTGTTCTCATCGTATTTGCTTATCATTTTCCCATCCTTGTTGCCTTTAGGAGAGACGGATACCCCATCCTCAATCTAGTTTCGGGTAAGAGTACTTTCTTTTAATTTCAGGTGTTCGCTTGGGATCTCTACCTATGCTTTACTAATCAATCAGGAGAAACCAATGGAAACCTCTAACATCAAAACCCTTCCCATTGACACTCTCCCTAGAATAATTTTCCCGCAATCACAAAGTGCTGATGAACTGACAAACAATAGAGGTTGGCGGGCTCCAGTTTGAACTAATAAGTTTGAACTTGACAAGAATGGATTCGTTGAGAAATGGTCTCTTCTGGTTTCTACACAGTGACACAAGGAGGACTTTTCAATGGTGGACTTCGTGAGGAACTTCAGAGAGCAATTCGACCTGGTGACAAGGATAAAGCCCTTTCTCTTCCGGAAGTCATTGGCTCAGCAGATAGTTTGGTCGTTAGGGTAAAGTTAAATAACAATTTTTTTTGGATCCCAGACTTATCTCCGAAACGTGAAATCTTCGACAACAATAATTGACTTGAATAAGGGCAAACGTAAGTTAGGTCCTTAATGAGATATTTTTGAGATATAAGTGTTATAATTTCAGGTTCTAGCTCAACAAGGGCTAGGAAAATATTCCCAAGATCCTGAATTTGTGCGTTATACCTCAAAAGAACTCCAAGAAGCATTGGAAATGACACGTGAAGAAATGGATCGTGCAGCTCATCGTCTACTTTTACAGGAAAAAATTGGAACACCTATTTCCTTTCGGTCTGACCAAAAAGTAGAAGACCTCAACTGATAATCAGAAAAAAATCAAAACTCATTTTTAATTAACTCTACTTTAATTTACTATTTTGAAACTAATATTTTTGTGACACAGTAGGATTCAAACAGTGATTAGCTGTTGCTCTTTCTGTTATTTATAACAAAGAGAGATTTATGGGTCTTAAAAAAATAGTAATGTACCATCGTTAAATCCAGCCATTTGTAAAACACTATAGTCAGTGTTTTACAGAAACAAAATTATGGAATTTACTATTGTTATTGAATGGGAGTGAATACAGTATCACTTCTTAAAAATTATTGATTAATAATTATTATTGTTGTTTCGCTTTAGATAAGAAATTCAAAGGTATCTCTTCCAAAGATGGGACTATTTCTAAAAACAAAGGTTTTTACACCTTTGTGTATTAAACTAATTTAACAGTTCCTATAATTCGATAGAAAACTATACTGGATGAATGATAATTATGAAGAAACTGTTAAATCGGCTACTCAGAAATACGCTAAAACTGATGGATGGCACTTGGAGTTGTCTATCTTATGATTTTTGTTTACAAATTTANCTACTCAGAAATACGCTAAAACTGATGGATGGCACTTGGAGTTGTCTATCTTATGATTTTTGTTTACAAATTTACAACTAACTTCCAGTTTTGTTACTAAAATTGTAAACCTTATTATGAAATATTCAAACAATTTTCTAAATTCAAAAACAAATAAAAATCCATAAGACATAGATGGATAAAGTGGAAATCCTAAATCCTAAACTTGATCCCTTGTGAACTTATGCTTTGAAACTNCATAAGACATAGATGGATAAAGTGGAAATCCTAAATCCTAAACTTGATCCCTTGTGAACTTATGCTTTGAAACTGGTAATTTATCTGTAAGGAAAGGATAATGGTTTTTGGTTAGGAGTCCTACTCCTAACCAAAAAGAAAAATTTAGGCAGTAGGACTTGAATGATAACAAGAAAAATGAGTATCATTGGTATAAACCCTTACCGTAAGCCTCTTATCCTTGAAAACGGAAAGGATAACGGTTTTTCAAAAACTCCGACGTTATCAAAAGGCATGTTCAAAACAAAACCTTTATCCTACTCCTCTTTATGATGTGTTGGAAACATATTATAGATCTGTCTTGTCCGTCCGTCCGTCGGTGCTCTAACTCAAAAACGAATTGATGGATCGAGATACAATTTTCACTAATAGATAGCCCATGCACTAGGAATGGACAAATTTGAAGATGAGCCATATCCGTCAACTCTGACCTAGGTTTTTTATATTTCTCACCAAACTCCAATTTTACCTAATGGGAATTTACATGTTAAATAATAACTCGAATATTTTGATAACTAATAGATGGATCGATATGGTGTTTTCACTACGGGATAGCCCAAGCCTAAAACCCCAACCCGCGAATCCCAACAACCTAACTAACCTAACAACTTGTCGTTACTCTACCCAAGACATTATCCTACATAGGGCATTACTCCCGACATTAACTTACCCCGGAGAGAACGCAATCCCTTCCCCCTACCGCCCCAATGTATTTCGTACTGCCCAAACGCCCTTTCTACCGCTTCAGTACACTCCTTACAATCTTAACGCAATAATTCCTATCACCCAAGCCCACACCCTACCGCCCAATCTCCCTTACTACCACCCAACCACCCTCCCTATTGACCAACCGTTCTCCCTACTGTTCACCTTCCTACCTACGTTTTATGCATTGCAACACATGATTATACCGTTTACAACGGCTTATTCAATCTTAAATACTGTTAACTGTTGGATCATATTTAAAAAAAATGTTTATTTTTTCAGTCAAGTATACCACACGCTTATGCTAACTACAGAATGTACGATAAATGGAATCTTGGCATTGAGGAAAAGAATGCAAAAAGCTGGACTCAAAGTTTCTGTCAATGATTTCATTATCAAGTTTAGGGGAATGCACTTGGGAGAGTACTTGGAGTAAACGCCATCTGGGAAGGATCAGAGTTGAGACAAAAGGAAGAAATTGATATCAGCGTGGCAGTCTCGACTGACTCTGGCCTTATTATACCAATTGTCACCAATATTGCCGGAAATGACATATTTTAGAT
Source organism: Holacanthella duospinosa (assembly GCA_002738285.1). Classification (NCBI taxonomy): domain Eukaryota; kingdom Metazoa; phylum Arthropoda; class Collembola; order Poduromorpha; family Neanuridae; genus Holacanthella; species Holacanthella duospinosa. The sequence continues at coordinate 481,479 of NIPM01000078.1, read as the reverse complement.
CTCAAAGGACGTCGCTCAGTTAGCTGCTAAGGCCAGAAGTAATGCAATCATCAATCCACCACAATGTGCTATTTTGGCTGTGGGAGGAGGTCATGCCTATATAGGTAAATCTTAACCGTTACGATATTTCCCTTTCATAAGAGTGACAGCAAAACCCAAACTTTTTAATATTGTTCTTCCCCCCATTTGGAAATTTTGTTTATTAAGTAAAAAGTGAATGTTTTATTCAAATTTAAATTTTCATCTTAAAAAAATATCACCAAGCAATTCCTGTCTTTCGTATTACATTATGTGAAGTGTAATTTTTGTCGCTAGTGTCATTTGTTAGTATATCACTGTTGACATACAGTGGTCCACAGGTTCTTAAGACTACTGGAAGCTACTTTTGTCCCATGCTCTTTGCTACGGAAGCAGTATATCTTCTAAACAAAAATTTTTTAATGGTCAAACTCTCCACAGTTTCAGGAAGATCATTGAAAGGTAGTGTTTGACGTCAAAAAAATTAAGTCTCTACAATCACTAGGAAAGAAGTTATTTTTTGAAAATTGAATAAAAATTTTTGTGAGAATTTTTACTAAGAGATGGGTGTTTCAAAAGAATATCCAAAAATTTCACTTTTTAAACCACCATAACTTCTAAAACGTTGATTGTAGAAACTTGATTTTTTCAACTTCATATCCTACTTTTCAATGGTCTTTCTGAAATTGAGAAGTGTTTCTCCAGAAAAAATTTTAAGTAACTAACTTTTTCTACGAAAAGAACCTGCTTTCTCTAGCAAAAGGGCATGGGATAAAAGTAGCTTGTACATAGGTCTTAATTATCTGTGGACCACTTTATAAGATGGTATAACTGATGCAAAATGGCAGGCAGAATCGTCTGTATTTAATTGTTAACGGAATTGCTTACTGAGATATATTTTGCAACAAAAAAAAATGGAAATTAAAATTTGAATGAAACATTCTTATGATGTAAGTATTCCCCAAAAATTTATAGATGGAGTCGACAGATATTTATTCAAAGTTTCATAAATTTTCAAATTAAACCTATTTGTTTTACTTTATGATAGTTTGTTTTTTATTCAATTGTTCTACTTTGTTATTTGTATAGAAAACGCTGGAGAGGTCGAGTAAACTTGACACTTTCTTATGATGCAATTGGAATTTCAGAAGAATTAGCATTCAAGTTCCTTGCCCATTTGAATNCTTGATTTTTTCAACTTCATATCCTACTTTTCAATGGTCTTTCTGAAATTGAGAAGTGTTTCTCCAGAAAAAATTTTAAGTACCTAACTAACTTTTTCTACGAAAAGAACCTGCTTTCTCTAGCAAAAGGGCATGGGATAAAAGTAGCTTGTACATAGGTCTTAATTATCTGTGGACCACTTTATAAGATGGTATAACCATGACTTGGAAAGTACATCGGAGGTAACAATAGGAATCTACAATATTGAAGCATGTGTGGATTCAATTGAATTGTTACAATCTCTTACACATAATTGATGTAATACCAACACTACCCTGCAAAACGTCATTTAAAACTTAACGACGTGTGATTTATGAAGTTTCATTGATCCCTAAAACCTGCTGCCGACAGGAAAATTTTTTGTACAAATGATTGAAATCTTGCTAATAAAGGTTTCAAAAACTCAATAAAATCGCCTCCATCACACGTAATCTATAAATACTGCTAAGTTGATGCATAGATGTCATCAAAGCTACATAATTTTTCTGTATTTCTCCAATAATAGACTAGGCTAGATATTTACGTACTCTCCACTGTTCAAATACGGGTCACAGAATTTGACATCATGGTTGCCCGTTAGAGGTTAATCAAAGTTAACAGATTTTTCAATTTTTATGTTCGAAATGATACAACCTTTGAAGTTTGATTTTCATGAAATTTTCTCCGATTGGGCTGAAACATTCCACAACGCTAGACATTTACATCGTGACCAATGTTTTAATGGGGGTCAACCGGATCCGCTTGCAAGTTCGACCTCCAGAGGTCATCTAATTTAACACGTCATTTTCTCGAAATTTACTCCGATTGGGCTGAAACATTCCACAACTCTAGACATTTACGTCCTGAGGAATGTTTAAATAGGGGCCAACCGGATCCACTTGCAAGCTTAACCTCCAGAAGTCATCCAATTTAACACGTCATTTTCTTGAAATTTGCTCTGATTGGGCTGAAACTTTCCATAACTCTAGACATTTACGTCCTGAGGAATGTTTAAATGGGGGTAAACCGGATCCGCTAGCAAATTTGACCTCCACAGGTCATCCAATTTAACACGTCATTTTCTTGAAATTTGCTCCGATTGGGCTGAAACTTTCCACAACTCTAGACATTCACGTCCTGAGGAATATTTAAATGGAAGTCAAGCGGATCCGCTTGCAAGTTTGACCTCCAGAGCTCATCAAATTTAAAAAAAATAATTTGTATTTTTGACGTGTTTGATGAATGAATATGATAGGCGAGATTATCTGGAGCTTACCTAACCCTCAATTGTACAGTTTCATTCATTGGTTCAGAAGTTACAGCCAAAAAACTATATTTTCAATTTTTCGTTTTTGGGCTGTAACTTTTGAATGGATGAATGAAACTTGGCAACAGAGGTGTCGTCAAGCTTCAAATGNTACAGCCAAAAAACTATATTTTCAATTTTTCGTTTTTGGGCTGTAACTTTTGAATGGATGAATGAAACTTGGCAAAGTGTCGTCAAGCTTCAAGATAATCGAAAACGAGAGGGTTGAAACACCTCAACGGTAGTGTATAATAGTAACAAAGGTGGACTTGAAGGGAACTGCTCCAATGCCTTTCCGAAAATTGTTCATATTTTGAATTTTGCATGGGATGCTGTGTGAGGTGGAGCGTTCCCAATTGGCATCTACTGATGAACAATTGTTGGCGAATATTAGGACAACTGAAAAAACAGAATAGAAGTTTTCGTTAGTTTTGCCTGCAAGCAGCCATACTACCTGTTGGGTTAGGAATAAAATGCTTTTAGAATCAGCTTTCGGCCGTTTACTACAATGTAAAAGTTTCTACAGTATCACTAAAATTTTAAATCATTGCTGGATAAGTTATAAAAAATTCACTAAATTACATAAAATTACTAGTGTTTTCCATGACTCTCTGTTTGGCCTGAGTCAGTATCACTGACTTTGGGAGGCTTAACTCTGTCTCAAAACTTTGGAGTCGATTCCCAGAGTCTTAATTCTGACTCATTGATTTTTGGGAGTACACTGAGAAAGTGTCATGACTCTGGCTGCAGAGAATCACACTAAATATGTTAGATCTGGTAAGACAATCGTAAATTAAAAAAAAAATAATTCCCTCCGAAAGTTCATCGAAAAAGTACTTTAATCTAGAGGTGTTGCGAAGGGAATTTTTTCCGTTCGATCGAAGATCGAAGAGAACGAGAAAAACAACATCGAAGATCGAAGTTTCGAGGGATTTGCATATGGGGTGTCTATCGAATAGTAATAACAAGCGGAAGCCATGTTAACGCTCCATTACGTTATAAATTGAAAAATTAGAATTTTATTTCTTTATAACAAATAAAATTAGACGCAAAGTAGTTTTAGTAATTCTAATTGTAACCAGTTCGTTTTAAGTTATGATGGAGAATGGTTACGCATTTCTCCGCTTACTTGAAGTAATTTAATTAAATTTTCAAGCAAAGAACAACAAACGAGTGATATCATTTTATGAAATGAATAAAAACGTGTGTAAGTCGACCACGCTCAAATTGAAAAATTTAACCTTCGAAATTTTGATCGAAGACTACGACGAAGATTGACAAGAAAATTCGAAGATCGAAGCTTCGATATTTCTAAGACTTCGGTCGAAGATTTCGAGTTTTCGAAGCTTCGAATCACCTCTACTTTATTCTTAACCGAACAAGGTGACAAAATGAAATGGTTGAGTAAAAATAGTAAAATGATAACTTACCTGGCAATTAACGGAGAAAACTTGTTACTCCTTGACGACTGCAGTGACTCCAGTCTGTCCATAATTCTCTTATAAATTTCCGAAGAGCTGTCGAATCCGTTGTCGGTAAGAAATGCAAAAAGAGAATGGGCTATGGTCCATTCTACAATCAAATTATACATTAGACTTTTGAGCGAACAGAAAATTAAGAAATTACTCGATACACTTTTGTCACTTGAGTCACCGTTTCCCAATTTTCCCGTAGGAAGTTCTCAAGCACGTCAGTGTCAGATTCTTTGAGTAATTTACTACTGGAATTAGGAAATTCACAGATTTCTTCTTTTCCCAACGAAATAGTAGAGGAGTCAGATTCCTGATCTGCATGCAAATTCTCGTTGATTGACGTATACCTTGTTGCAATCCCGAATCTCCACCAATACTTGTAAATCATACTAAAAAAAGTTTTATTTTAGGCAAAATTTTTGAAAAATTTGACTTGACCGTTGACCGCCAACACTGGATGTAAGATTCGAAGTCTACGCTAATTTCCAGTCGATTAATGCAGGGTTCGACTATTTTATAATTATCGATATTATCGATTGATAATAACATTGATAATGATAACAATAATTGGGTGTGATAATTAATTATCATGATAATAAAAAATATATTGGTTTTAACTAAAACGACAAAAAAAGACACAAGAAACATTTGTAGTGTCGTTTTTCTCCCGTCTTTCTCTTCACATTACTTATTTTGATTTCAGTTTGATTCTTTGATTTAAGAATTAAGTTTTAAATGTCAATTACTGAATAATCGGTCCAAAAAAAATCCAATCTGAGAATTTTTTGATTGTAAACCAAAATCAAGTAATTCAAGGCTTTGGGCAAAATGTAAAGATTGCGGCTCAGAACTTCAAGAAATTTTTATATTTGTGCCAATTTTAGTATATAATAGGATTAATAATATAAAATTCAAGCATTTAAATTAAACACATACCCAACGGTTACTGTACACATGTCTTGTTTGTTGTTATTAATCAACTAATCACGATAATTATCAAAATTATCATTAATAATGATAATAACCACAATTTTTTATAATAAGCGAACCCTGGATTAATGTATCACTTACACGAATTCCAGTTGAAGGNGGGGGGGGGCTATTCTACAAATGTTCCAGAGATGAAAAGGGAGACAGTGTGTGCGTCCGTGGCAGAAAGTCTTGATTGAGGAGAATCAAGTAATTGACTACATGGGTAAAACAAGATGCTTGTTACTCAAATTTGTTTCCATATGATGGAAAGTATGACAGAAAGGAAGTGATTTCAGGAATTATCCGTTGTCTTCACACGTCCATCCTCTTAATATCCGAAGTTGCGTCGTGCCACGGGGTCCAACATAATCTTGATCAAAGTTACTCCATAAGTATCCACTTTTCGGATCTTACAAGCATCCATTCTTTTCTCGTCAAACAAGAGTGTGAGCCGGTGTAAGTTGACGGCTGACTTTTACTTTTCCGGCACATATTCTTCTATAACACTAACTAACACTTAACACTAACAACCTAACTAACACTATCACTAACTAACAACCTAACAACCTAACTAACCAACAGTAACACCCTAACTAACAACAGTAACACTAACTAACTAACACTAACACTGGTTATTTAGTTAGTTATTTAGTGTTAGTGCTAGTTAGTTAGTGTTGTAGAGGAATATGTGCCGGAAAAGTAAAAGTCAGCCTAAGTTGACGGCTTCAGAAAAGGTGCCTTCAAATTTCAGAACTGAATAATATTGAAAGTTAGAATTAAATCATTCAATTCTAATTAACTAATATTTGAACAAGACAAAAGAGATTAAAAATTATAACATTAATGTTATAAGAATATAAGGTGAGCACATACTGGGATTAAAATGATTAGCCAGAGCCAGAATAGAGCATTAGCATTGACACCCGATGCGATGCCTTACTTCCTTCTACTTTTGACCTGTTTAAAGGATTTTTTCCTAACCAACCTTGACGTTAGTTGTTGATGATCTGGGTAACCAGGTGTGAGATCATCGGACATGACACGAAACACCACACAATGTACGTCAATTAGACAGACAATAAAACGAAGCAAGTGAAGGAGGAAGGAGGAAGTAGCGATCACTCGTACTCTTCGTTCCATTGGGAGCCAATTTGAAAGTGTGGGATAAGGCGGTTGACCAAAATTCTGTGTCGCTTGATTGTAATTTAGATTCTGCGCTAAGCGCGGTAATTCGTTCCATTTGAATTCCAATATTTATTTTTAAATTTCAAAATTAAACAATTTTCAATTCATTAATTCTTTTTATTCAATTTTTCACTTTGCTCTTCGTTTATCTGTTTATAATCATTTTGACCATTTTTAATTATATCAGGATTCAGTGAAATAATGTCTATTTGACTTCAGTCCAATTAATTCACTCAAAATGAGCAAGTATGGTAGTGAGAATTACTCTTTTGAGTATCGGGAGCTCCAGGTAAGTCTAAACTTGTTCACCGACAACTAAAACGTAATATTATTATATAGTACTATTAAAAATTTTGACGTTAATGTTGCTAACATTGTTTATTAGGCGACTACTATGTCGGTAGACAGGAATGGATACTATGCACTGCTTGCAGGGTACTTACGATGGAGGAAGATTCATCATTCATACGTTTTCTAATTTTTACCGCTTAAAAGTTAATACTTAAACATTTAGTAGAAGTAATGAATCTTTGTTTTTTACAGACGGAAATATTTAAGCATTGTGAATTTAGAAAATAATCTAACGGGTCAAATTCTTGTGAGAATTCCGTATGGAGGAAAGTACGAAATATCTAATACTCAATGGTCTCAAATGTCAAACACAATATTTGGTGTTGCTGTAAGTTTTCTCAATTTATTTTGAAAATAAAATTCTACTATCATCGTTTTCTGTTGTTTTTCTGGGTTTACAGAGCAGCCAACGATGTGATATATTTGAGTTAACAGACGGAGCTGAATTGAAACGAATGTATCAACTAAAGGCACACACAAGAGTGATAACAGATATGGATTGGTCTTCTATTTCACCAAATTTACTTGCTACTTCATCTTTTGATACATTTTTGTATGTTTGGGATTTGAGGTAGACTACTAATTTGTGATGATAGTTAAATTTAAATGAAAGAATTACAAAATTATTTTGACTACAGATGTCCGAGGGAACCTTCATCTGAGAAAGCCCAAGTTTCCTTGTCAGGTTGCATAAAAATATTATCTAATCTGTCATCCATTAAAACCTTTCATAATTATTAGGCACTATAGGGTGTTTAAAATTTCTCATTTGATTTAACTTAATAGCTCTTGACGGAGCCTCACAAGTTACATGGAATAAATGGAAAATCGATTGCTTAGCTTCCTGTGATGGCGGTCATGTGAAAATTTGGGATATTCGAAAACCAACATCCCCTTCCGAATACATTGCAGCTCATGCTTCAAAAATTAACGGTAAAGAATATTTTAGTTGTAACATTTACAAGGCAATATTACTGTTATAAATTAATTTAGGACTCGAATGGGTAGCTAAGGATACCATCATCACCGCTGCACAAGATTGTACAGCAAAATTCAGCAGACTCGCTGCCTCTAATCCCGGAAAAATTAAAGGTCCTTGTCTTACTCTAACTACGCCTATTTGGAGAGCTCGTCCTACTGTACGAATTTGATGGCTAAAAATATTCTCTTGAGTATTGGATTTCTTTTACTTATGCAGCCTTTTGGGAGGGGAGTCGTGACACAATGTGTTCCAATCCTGAGAAGAGATTCAGGACTTCTGTCACTTTGGAATTGGCAGAGCTTCACCAGTCCGATTTATACATTCCAAGGCCACGACATTATAGAGTTTGCATGGAAGAAGTCAAGTCTCTGTGACTTAGTCACTTGGTCCAGGGACCAGACACTGAGGTTATGGTCCCTCCCACGTGAAGTGATTGAGGTAACTTAGTAAGAAAATGTTACCATTAAAGAGGATATTATCAATTTCAAATTTACTCATGGATATCTAGCTCTGTGGAGAAGACGTAGTACTTCCTAATAACCAGAACCCTCTTCCCACATTAACGGAAGACACGATTATACAAGAGATTGAGGGGATAGATGAGCTGAATAATGTAGAACCGCCAGCAAGTGTCCTAAGTAATGGGAAACAATCACCTCAGAAAGAAAATTCGTTAGAAAGGAAAACCAGGAAGTCTACCTCGCACATTCCGTTGCGAGACGAGTTACTAAATGAAGAGTTTGACAGTGTTGCAGAGAGTATGTCTGACAATGTGAATTTTGAGCAGGTACTATTAAAAATTTGCATCAATTCATAAATTATGTTCTGGTAATTGGTATTTCTATATCGTGCAGGTGGATGTTGAACGTGGACTTCTACGGTTTGGATGGAAACCAGACGCAAAGAGTCGATCAGTTTCAATAGTGGTTTTAGTATCTTTTCCTATTAATTATCCTTCTGCTCTCCCCACGTTTTTAGTGACAAGTGGAGGGAGTGAAATAGACAAAACTAAATTATTAAAGGTAAGAATTAGCCATATTTTTTTTGTTATTGAGTGTTTATAAATTAATATTTCTGATTTAGACTCTGAAACAAGTTGCTCAGAGTTGCGTGAGGAAGAATAAACCTTGTCTTAGTACCTGTATCAACGCTTTCTCTGAATTCATGAAACAAATAAAGGTTAGTAATTTTAATTTTGGAGAAAAGGTATAATTTTTGTTATAAATGTTATATAACTTGCAGCCACCTGAAGAACCGGCAAATTCTTACTTGTTTCCTTCTCGTGGTGCATCAAATGTTCCTTTCCCTCGAACTTCTGGAGCTCGCTTTTGTTCAGTGGGTAAGTCTCTCAATTTGTGATTTTTTTTAAAGAAAATTTAGTAATGTAATGTTTCACAGGTGTACTGGTATGTTTTGGGCGTCCTGCCTACCTAAAACGAGTCAAATCGAATTGCGATGCGGGTACCCCGCGTTCCTTATCTGCGTTAGGTCCATACCTGATGCAACTCACAGAGGAGAGTTCAATGTCAACTCCGGTGAGTCTGTCGAACTTTACTCTGCTAAGGACTATTATAATGATTAGCTTCCATTTATAGCATAAATCTCGACGAAGGAAAATAGAAAAAAAGCGTGCGGGATTGGTCACGCTGTTTGATGTAACACCACTACTCCCTTTGACAAGAGAATTAGCAATGAACTACAGGCATCTTTCCCTCTCAAGTACAAAGAAGGCAGTATGTGCGGAAAATGCCCAAACTGCCAAAAATCATAAGATGTTGGGTGTGTCTCAAACATGGGCGTGTTGCTCGGTGATATCGGACTTTACGTGTAGCTACAACCACTCAGATCCTAAATACAACCTAAGGGATAGAGTAGATGAGATCACTGATAACATGTACTTCTATGATGACGAGGAATTAAATTGGATTGTCTATCATCCACTAGGCAGTGAACTCATTCATAATATGTGAGTCTGATTCTGTTAATTATCAATGTATCGCTAAACTAACATATTTTCTCTTTATTCAGTATTACTCACTATGCCAAATACGGTGACGTACAGACTGCTGCTACAGTCGCATGTCAGTATACAATTCAAACTTTAGATCAACCTTCTTCTGTCTGTCACCACGGATTTCAACAACGACAACTCTCTCATGTTGACAGCTCCCAAGATCTTTGTAGCTGGCAGGGTCTGAGTCGATCGGTGAATAATCAATCGACGCCATGGAGTATCAACCATGACGTACCGCTACAGCCTAGGCCGGTGAGTCAGAAGGCCAAGCTTTGGTTAGAGTCTGAGCTACTCACGAAACCTCCCTCCAATATAACCTCACTAGAAAAATTAGATGAGTCGACGGGTCACGCCACATTGAAATTTTATAATACGAGTCACTCTGCCAAGGTACTAAAACGGTGTTGGGTGAAATATTGTCTAATTATAAATGTCTTCTCGGACTTATTGTTTTTTCCGACAGCGACTTATCCTGCCTAAATGGTGGACCAAGGTTAGAATCAAAACAACAACAACAAACGAACAGCATTTGCTTGCCATGTTGCACTCATTGTCTACTCCCGCCTCACCAGTACCACAGCTCATTTTTTATTGTGCTTTTCGCTTCCGCTTAATTAATTTCAAGAAACATTTTATGTTTGCTTGGGCAATTTGTTATACATCTGCGCCTACATTGACTCTTATTCTAATACTCATCATTTTTTCATATTCCCCTAATATGCGGATTCTTTTTCATTTTGTTATAATTTCAGTTTTTTTTTCCGTAGTTTGGTTTGAATTGATTACTCCTTTTTAAAATGAAAATGATAAGTAATCCTCTCAGTTTTTAACAGGGAGTTGGTTCTCCGTATCATACAGTCCATGGTTCAGACACCCTTCATGGAGTTACTATCAACCCACTGTCGGACAGTTTGTTTCGACAACATCGCTCGAACTCTTGGTCAGATTCGTTGGATGATGGGAAAGTTCTGAGTATCAGTAGAGGAGGACATGAAGGAGGCTCTGGAGGATCCGATGAGAATGGATATCTATTTCGGGAAAACTGGAACAATACCAAAGTACCGTTCCGTGGAGTCATTTTGGATCCCAGAATGAGTAGTAATTACTGAAACATCAAAGACAAAGACTTACTAAGAATTGAAAAGTTGTAATAATTTTTTTGTTTCTAGGAGTCTACGACGGTTATAAGAAGTCGTATGCAGAGATCCTGTATAGGTGGGGATTATTACAGGAGAGAGCGGAGGTAAATTTCATTTGTTTTGATTAGTTTATAATTATATTACATTATGATTTTCAATTCATTCAAAATGAAACGTAAAATTTTTATTATATTTTTATAGGTATTAAAATACTTGACTGAAGGAGTAGACAACAGCTTCCTCCTTCGTTCAGGAGTGGACTATGTAATTCACTGTGAAACATGTGGTCAGGGAGTCAGAGGCCCTCACTGTTCAACCTGCAAGCGAGTCACTTCAATATGTTCAATTTGTCACATGCCAGCAAAGGGTATGCTCTTTCTGTGACTACTTTTAGATAAAGAAAGTAATGAAAATGGAAATATTTCTTGTTAACCTTAGGACTTTGTATTTTCTGCGCCGCTTGTGGTCATGGAGGTCACACTCCACACATGACGAAATGGTTCAAAGGAAATAGGCAAACATGTCCTACTGGATGTGGATGTGAATGTGTATATGAAAATTCACAAATATTTTATTGACATCTGGTCAACAACTTCTCACGTCAAGTTTATCATAATACTCGATTGTTTCTGAACCTTTGCGGAAATTGAGTAGTCGAGAAGTAATAATTGAAATCCATATTTTTATAAATGATCGATGACTAAAAATTTCATTCATAACATAATTGTTGTGATTAGGGTTCAGAACAACGAGGTTTAGGATGTTTGGACAGAGTAAACGAAATCATAATTATTTTTTGTAAAGATTATTATTTAATACTAGGTATATTGTGGAGAGTTAAGGAGATATCAGAGAGAAGAGAATTAATCTATTGATTAATGAAGGCTTTAGCTGCTGTTAATCCAGGTACACCCATTACTCCACCACCTGGATGAATTCCACTACCACATAGGTAGAGTCCAAGTAACGGAGTTTCTGGAAAGTGACATCTTTTTGTCAGAATTGGACGCAAGGAATAGACTTGATCGAGTCCCATTGCTCCATGAAATATATTCTACAGGAGAGAACCAAGTCAGAATCAAAAATGAGTTTCAATTGTATGAAATTTGTTTACATTTAAGTAATCTAATTTAAGTAATCTAATTGACTTACACCACCAGTTAAGTTAAAAGTTTGTTCAAGGTCCCAAGGTGAAAGTACTTCTTTTCCAATCACACTTGCCTTAAATCCAGGAGCATATTCTTCAACGACGTCAAAGACCTTTCTAGCATAAGCTTCCTTAAACTCTGGATCTGACCAAGAACCTACTGAAGGTGCATAAGGTGTATATTGTGTAAAAAGTAAGCAGACATGACATCCTTTGGAAGTCAAAGTAGGATCCAAGCTCGAAGGAATGACCATTTCTATCATTGGCCTTTCCGAAGGCATATTTGTACGATGACAAGATTCATAAGAAGATGATAATTTCTCCATAGTTTCACAATTTAAATGAATTGAACACTTATGCCAATCCTCAACTTTATTATCACTCGAATTTGGATTCGCCCTGAAGTTTGGAATTCGATCCACGCCAACTACGGGTAATAAATGTAACCATCCGTATTAAATTTAAAGTTTGTTAATACTTAATCTCAATTTTACCATTTATCTTTGTCACAGGAGACGTGTAGTCAATTGAATTGATTTCTTTAATGAAATCTTCTCCAAGAATATCCTGGATAATTGAATCTTGACCCATATTAAGAAGTTGATTGAATGTAACATGTGGCGTAGTTCCAGAAAATACAGCTTTTTTTCCAATAATTTTTTCTCCAGAAATAGTAACAACACCTGTAGCTCGGACATCCTCTCCTTCCTTTTCGTACAAAATTTGGGACACTTCCTAAATTTTACATCAAGTTCAAAATATTTAGTTCTTATTTAATAATTATATAATTATTATTATTCATATTATTTACCATATTTGTGAAGACATCAACACCCAGAGAGAGTGCACTTGAGCAAATGGACTCACTCACTGCGCCCATTCCACCTTCAGCATAAGCCCATGCGCCTGACTTCCCTTCAACCCCACCCATAACATGATGTAATAGAACATATCTAAAACAAAATTTTAGATTATGGAAATTACATTAGAATCAATTAAGGGAATGAACTTATTCCCAATTAATTTAAACACAATGCTTATAATGCAATTAATAACCAAATGTTGAAGTCGGTCGCTAAATTAAACGGATCTATACCCATTTCCACGACTATAAGGTCCTTGCATTGCACCAATGACAGCATCTGTTCCAAGCGTAGCCTTCAAAGGTTCTGATTCAAACCATTTATCAAGAATCTTCCCTGCAGGTTTTGTAAGTAATTCCTGAAACCCAGGCATACTGGTCCCAATAGCTGTGAGCGCTTTCAATGCCGGTGAAAATTCAGTGATTCGACGAAACGAAAATTTTGAATTTGAGAAATTCGGAGGTCGATTGTCGACTAGATGATTCATTGCTGTAACATATTTCCTCATTTCTATTTCATATTTTTCAAAATTAATGGAGTCTTTGATAGAAAATTTAGCAATTTCTTTTTTCGTTAATTCTAAATTCGTCGAAAGAAGGAGAGATTTTGATGGAAATTGAGACCATTCGGCCTCTGTGATAGGTGTGTAGGAACAATATGGTTCACGCATATGAAATTTCAGTCCATGTTCCTATAATTCAGAATTTATAAAATTTTATAATTCTAAAAATCTTTAAAAAAAGGTCAAATATTGTTGAAATTATGGGTAATAACTTTGAGTTTTAGGTCTGAAATGATATATGGTCGCATGAGACTGAGGAGATATGATGCTCTAGAAAATTTAAAACCTGGAATTATTTCTTCCGTAACTGCTGCACCACCAACGACATGTCTTCTTTCCAATACACATACTTTGAAACCAGCTTTTTGAAGGTAAGCTGCTGATACAAGACCATTGTGACCTAATTATTAGTATAAATCCAATAAGTTTCTGTCAATATTAATAAGTAAATGATTAATTTTTTTTATATTTTCATGTCTTACCAGCTCCTACCACGATAATGTCATAACTTGCTTTTAAATTTCTTGTATCCGTAGTCTTGATATGGAATCTTGAATTCGGAACTGACCCAAGTGACCCTGGTGAGGAGAATGTCCGACGTGTCAAAAGATTTACAACCCTCATCATAGTAAGTATTAAAATATTAATTTTTTTTAGCAAATACACTGATAAAAACTAAAAATTTTATATTTTGGCTACCAATGTGGTCAACTTTTGATAAGTAAGAGATTTTTTAATCTCGTTCACAAGTAGAGTTTAGCATTATAAGATTAAAATTAACTTTCCTATGACCTTTGAGTTGACGTGGTAGAGAACATTTATTTAATTCAAATCATATAGGGTACATTGGTCATTTTTTATTTTAATATCTTAAGGAAATTATTAAGTTCAATACATCGGCTTTCAATTTAATATGAGGTTGGATTAAATGTTGAAAATTTAATTTAAATTTCAACAAAATCTAATTCAAATTATGGATTTGACTTTTTTTTTTTTAATAATGTTTTATAAAATGTAAGATTAGTTAAAAACTAAAGATTGTATTAACAGTGTGTCCACAGGTGACATAGACATGAGACATGACACCACACATGTGACAGGAGACAGGAAGAGGATAAACTTCAAAAGTAAAGAATAAAGTAACTGGAACAATAGCGGTAGAAGAAAAAATGAGAATTATTTGGGAAATGGTAATCGAGATCTTCATAAGGAAAGTGACGCTCAGTTTGAGGAGCCACTATCCAAAATTCTTGACAAATAAATGAAAAAAATGTTGGTTAAATATTAAATAAAGAAAGATAAAAAATTATGCCAAAGATCAAAGTTAGTTAGTAGAAATGGGAAACCATATTTTTATCAAAAATTNAGACAGGAAGAGGATAAACTTCAAAAGTAAAGAATAAAGTAACTGGAACAATAGCGGTAGGAGAAAAAATGAGAATTATTTGGGAAATGGTAATCGAGATCTTCATAAGGAAAGTGACGCTCAGTTTGAGGAGCTACTATCCAAAATTCTTGACAAATAAATGAAAAAAATGTTGGTTAAATATTAAATAAGAAAGATAAAAAATTATGCCAAAGATCAAAGTTAGTTAGTAGAAATGGGAAACCATATTTTTATCAAAAATTCACCAAACTCATCTTACTAAATTATAAGGTAAAAAAAAAAAAATATTGCTCAAAAAAATTATAATTTTGCAAAAGAATTAAAATATTGTTAAAGATTTTAAATTTTGGATGATAAATAAAGAAATTAATCATAGACGATACTTGTTCTAGGGATATTACAAAAGGTTTGAGAAGAATTTAAAAAATTTTATGACAAATAACTTTAAAAAGAAAAACTTTCTAAAAATCTGAATAATAAATCTTAAGAATTTTTATTTTCTTATTTTTAAAAATTTTTAATTTTTTTTTTTCAAATTTAAATAAAATTTTTTGTTCACTAATGAAATTTTGCTAATCCGACATATCTTATTAGATACTTTTAGATCGTTAGCAAAAATTTAAGAAAAAATCCCTTAGTGTAAAATTAACATATTTTTCAAAAATATATTAATTTTTAGATTAGTAGAGTTTAGTTTACAACATAATTTTCAAATTTTGATTCATTTTTTATCCTTAGCATGTAGCACGGGAAGGCCCAAAGGACCACCATCGCTAGGTAAGTAGTCCAAGTACCTCAAAATTATGTTTTTTTCTTGTAAAAGCAAAAAACCGTAGGGTAGGTGCTCTCATGCATGCCCATGGATGAGTTCGGGTTCGAACGTCAACATTCAGTGTGACTTTAGTTTTGTAATGAGTTGTTGTTGTTCCTTCGACTCTGGCTGGACTCGGACTCTGAGTACCGGTCATCCTTGTTTATGTTGAGTTGACCTGTTGATTCTTAGATAAGAAATTGAGCAAGCAAGCGAATGGATGAGTCAGACACACACTACTAAGGTAAACTGACATTGACAGGAGTTGTCTCTTACGTTTTTTATTTTCTGTCTCTAAACACTACTGCCTTGACCCCATCCAACCAACTTATTATCTTCGTCGTTGTCATCGTCGTCTTATCATATTTATTTTGTTTTTACAAGTTTTTACTGTCAATCTTGGACAAGTATACGTTTGCAGTCACTAGCGCAATGTAAGTTGAACTAATCAATAATGTGTTATCAACAGTGGAGGTTGAATTGTAATTTTTTTTCTCTCTCTTAATTTTTCTAAAGATCTCATTACTAAAATTAAATGGATGAGGTTGATTGGGGAGATGAAGATGACGACAACATATTTGGAGCAATATCAGAATTAGATTATAAAAATGAGGCTGCAGGTACTACTACTACCGTTCGAAATGGGAAAAGTTCTAGTACTGATTGGATGGAGACAAATATACCGTTACCTACTACATCGGGGAAACAACCAGATGAATCCAACGAAGAACTCGCAACATTTCAATGGCGTCAGAATAATTTACACCTTAACGAACAGGTTCTTGCTCTAAATAAAAAATTAGATGAACATGTCCGTATAAATAGTGATTTGAAATCATCAAACTACTCACTACAAGGAGAAGCCACTACACTAAGAAGAAAACTAGAACAACAGAATCATAATAGACAAAAGGAAATTTGTCAAAGGCAAGGGGAAATTGTTAACTTTTGTTATCTAAATTTAAAATATTTTTTATTTCTGATATCATAATAAAAATTCTTTGCTACTTATAGGATAGAAGCAATACAAGGTGCTAAACAACAGGAAACAGAAGAAAAAAAGAAATTACATCAAGAAATTGAATCACTTAAATCCCAACTACGTCTTTCTCATATAAATGTTCAAAATTTGGAAGATCGGAACAAAAAATTGACAAAATGTACTACTTTAGGAAGGCCTAGTACAAGCAATCCTGCAATTACAATTTCAAATGAAGCACAGTCAGTCGTTCCATTACAAAGAGGAATTTCACAAGCTTTCTCAACTATTATGAATTCACCTATGAAAGCAGGAAAACTTACAATTCCAACTCGGTAAACGCCGGAATTATTTTATTACCCTGTAAACTACTATTTTAGTTTCATGTATAATTTTTTTTTTAGACAATCCTTCTTTTCCAAAGAAATTCCTTTTCGTTTTCCAAGTCCTGTCCCACCACTTATGNCTATTATGAATTCACCTATGAAAGCAGGAAAACTTACAATTCCAACTCGGTAAACGCCGGAATTATTTTATTACTCTGTAAACTACTATTTTAGTTTCATGTATAATTTTTTTTTTTAGACAATCCTTCTTTTCCAAAGAAATTCCTTTTCGTTTTCCAAGTCCTGTCCCACCACTTATGGAAACCAAGGAGGTTCAAACAGAAGCGTACTTTTCTCAACCAATCCCTGTTACTGACACAGATGAAAAAGAACTACCACCAACTGATCAACTATATTCTAGTCCATATGTGTATAAAAACATCAAAGAATCAACGAGACGTATTATAACAATTGAAATTCAGCTACTCCAACCGGTCGTGGCCAAAACTTTAAAGTACGCTTCTGTTGCTTTCAAACGTAAACTCAATCATAAGAAACCACGATTTGGCCTTGGCTTGGAAGCCTTTGATTCCACTGCTCTCATGCTCCAGTGGATGGATGAAAAGGAAATGGATGAATTTGACGAATCCGAAGATTTACAACCAGATTATTTTCGAAGATTAATAAAAATGTATAACAACTTGGAGAAAGGCAGTCCTCCCATCGAAGATGATCAAAACGACAGCGAAATATGGGAAGATTCAGAAAATTTAGTAGGAAGTGATGAGGACAAAGATATACATAATGAGCAGTCACAACAATCTTCTGATTGTGATTCCCATCATAGCGACACATCTGAAGATGAGTATGATCTCGACTCTTGTAACTTTTATCCATTTGATCCAACACAACCGTTTGATTTGACTCAATCGGGGAATCAAGGAGTAAGCAACACTTCTGGATTTCCTATTAGAAAGCCACTGACCTTCCTGAAAGACTACAAGTTTAAATCTAGACTTCTAACACATCGGAATAATTTCAAGTATCTCAAAGATGGTCAACCATTGGAAGTCGTCGTAGAAGCTTTGGAAGGTGTTTATGAGAATGGGGGTGTCTGGAATACTCTGTATTATGNGTTTATGAGAATGGGGGTGTCTGGAATACTCTGTATTATGTGAAAAATGAGTTGAAATTTATACTTGAAAGAGAACTATTCCAATCAAATCGACTCCATGTCTTCACAACACTGTTGATATGGGCCAAAAATTTGTGGACAATAGTTTCAGCTGTTGAAATTCAAGAGAAGGAGAAATTGTTGAAGATTTGGGACAAGGAATTATTTGGATGGACGGAGATCCTCATACGTATTGTATGGAGACCCACAAAAAGTCTTGTCGTAAGTTTTTGACTCTGATTTACAGAATTTGATTAAGTTTAACATTAATATTACCAAAAAAATTTTCTCTTAGGATTTCTGCCGGGAACTAAGAATTCATTTTCTACACACAATAACAATGATTATTAAAGCAGGATATTTTGACGAATCAAAAGAAAAGTATACCATATATTTCAATTATTCACTTTATACAAAAGAGATTAGCAAAAGATAATTATTAATTTGAATTTCAGTTACCGTCGACTATACCTGACTCTGCTAAATACAATCCAGAGTACAACACATCATAGTTTTGAAAATGCTGCATTAATCTTGGATATTTGTACTGGTCTTCCACGATCTAAAATTTCTAAATATTTTTGCCGTCAGACAATCTCTGATGGATTTTTGAAACGTAAGTTAATTTTTCAATTATTGATTTCAAATTTATTTTCTTATTTCTGTATACCACTACTCTTGTAGGTAAATGCTTCTTACAAGGACTATCAGATCGTGTTGCATCGGAATTTAATAGGACCTCATCATTGTCACTCTTTCATCGCTATATAAATTTGTTGAACAAATTGGCGAATTCAATTCCAGAAATCAATAGTAAGTCAACAACAATGTCTACTCAATCAAGTAAAAAAAGGAAATTAGATGAGGGTGAAGAGGAAATGGACAATTTAGAAGAGTCACCAGATTTGGTAAATGTTGACATCTTTAGTCATCCAAGTAAATGTGACTGCATGACAAATTATATCTACAACTTCTTACTTATGCTCTCACAAATCTGGAAACAATGGAGTAAGGTTTTTTTTTCTCTTGAAATCTAATTAAATTTTCAAAGGTTTAAGAATGAAAATGTTGATCTAAAGGTGAGATTCATTGGGAAATGGAATTTAGAAAGTATCGAATTAAAAGGGAAATTGGGACTTTCACAACTACTAATAGTTTCACTGATGCTCTCCTCCAATCCTTTGAGATTTTATGTAAGATCTTCAAATGTACAGAGAATATAAGACTCACTTTTGGAACGAAAGTATTCACTTCTTTCTGGGAATCAATTGCATCTTATAAACGATTTGAGAAATATATTAATCTTCGTCCTGATATGCGTAAGGGGTTTATTTATCAACTTCTCAAAAACAACTTTTAATTCCAAATAACGTGTATTGCTAGATTCAATGTTAACTCGTATGTCACATGATGAGGAGGATGAAAGACAACGAGATTTGAGAGGCATAACATTTCCTAGCATTTTGGAATCAGAATGGACACAACTTGTCAATGATTTTCCAGAACTTATGGCAGAACCAGTCGTCGAGTCACCTCCAGTAGAAATCATTGATGAAAGTGACGAAGATAAAGAAAACTGAACTAAAATTCTAGTTAGCACTAACTTATCACATCATCGAAAAAAAAAACAACACATTTTATACAGCGAGAAATTACAGGATTAATAATAATAATTTACATCACATGAAAGTGATGAAGTCAAGTTAGAATCAGAAGAGCAATTGTGCACTGTGTACACCAAGCATCTACTCCAATCCTACGAGTCAACTTGCAACATTCAAATATTCTTCAAGTGTTTTTCTATCCTGTATCTCTCAAAATAACCCAAGTAATTACGATATTTTCTCATTCAATTCAATTTCTTGATGTCATAGTGATTCACAGAACTCTTCCAGTTTGTATTTATGTGAATTTTTTTTTTGTTTTTGAGGTAATGAAAAATGGAAAAATTAGCTAGATCTCGCTTCTATACTGCACGAATCGATGCTAATGGATTTCTTCTCCAAGTTGAATCCATTTACTCAAGAACTCATCTTCCACACTGACAATCTAGAAGAAGTAAGGAGTCGAGTGAAGACATCACGATTTTGGAAATTCTGTCACTGGATTCAGAGGGTATTTTTTTTCTGGAACATTCGAAACCTAAACGATGAGAGTTACGAGTCACGGATTGATACATTGGAGAAGACACTGAGGCACGAGTGTGCAAAGCACGCCTACTATAAACGAATGTACGAGGAGTTGGAAAAAGATACTGAAGAATTAACAAATCTAAACGCACAATTACTCAATGAGAACCAAGAACTTCATCGACTTCTTCATTGGTCTGGTTAGTATATATGGATTCTCTAATAAACCTTATTTCTAGATAGTAGTACTCCATCTAAGATTCCCATTAAAATAATGATTTAAATAACAATTCTTGAATAGAACTCCCATATTGACATGGAGTAGAATCATTCTTATTATAAAAGTGAAAATGAAAAGATGAGAGAGTTAGTTCATTCTATAATAATTAATAATAATTAAGATCAAGTTTGTCTCATTATTGATTACTTGAGATAATTCTCTTGTCAATCGATATGATCTTCCGTTTTCTCATCATCTGATGACTCACTCGAACTTCGAGAGTCCTTTGGAGAGGATCCTTTGGAGTATGAACGGAAAATAATTTTGGAAATGTACCATGACCAAATTAAATGGAGACAGAAGAGGATATTGACGAGGTAAGACATGACAGTGAACATTGGAAAAATTTTAAAATAATCTTGAGCTTCATAGTTGATACTACAACAATAGTAAAGCATTGTTGAGAAATTATATGAGGACTAAAGGATAAAAAGTTAACATTTCTTACCTGTAGATAACCTGAGTGGGGAAGTAATAAAGGCGTGTTAGTATCCATGTTATAATAAACAACAAAAATATGACGTTGGCAATTTCTGTCTTTTTAGCATACTTGGCTACTTTTGCACCCTATGATATAAAAAAAAATTATTTAGTAAATTACTAGTTATTATGTAGTGAATTATTAAAATACTTACCTCCAAAGTGATATCACCAAGATCATGGAGTATGAGAATAAGTGTTCCAACACGTCCTAGGTTGGTTAACCAGCTAAATGTCAGAAGGAAGAGTGTAGTTATATGATGAATGAACATTTCCCAAAAGTCCTTTCGTTTGACATCATAGAATTGTGATATTGTAAATGAGACATAAAGGGATCCTGCGAATAGGTAGTAGAGTTGGATACCACTTGTCATATTCTAATAAAAATTATTCAAAAATACATAAATAATAAAATTATAGGAAGTTGAAGGGGTATGGGTCACCTAACTCTATTATGCTTACGTGATATGGAAATTCAATCCAACAGTGTCGAACTTCCCAGAACCATTTCTTATCCCAGAGCACCATAAGTCCAANGTGATATGGAAATTCAATCCAACAGTGTCGAACTTCCCAGAACCATTTCTTATCCCAGAGCACCATAAGTCCAATTGTGAAACTAAAAATGTAGCAGCAGACACGCCAACTAAATAATTCAAAATTAATTAATTCAAATTTCTCTATGTTCTACTGATATTCTTACTGGATGGTTAAATTTTATTTTGTTAACAAACTTACAGACACTCTGAAAACTTTGTCAATTTTGTAGATTGATTAACTCCTCCCTTATTCCGAATTTGACATCTCCGTAGTTTGTCACTAATACCAATTCGTCGTCCCAACGGACGAAATAGGAAGCNGTGATATGGAAATTCAATCCAACAGTGTCGAACTTCCCAGAACCATTTCTTATCCCAGAGCACCATAAGTCCAACTGTGAAACTAAAAATGTAGCAGCAGACACGCCAACTAAATAATTCAAAATTAATTAATTCAAATTTCTCTATGTTCTACTGGTATTCTTACTGGATGGTTAAATTTTTTTTTTTGTTAACAAACTTACAGACACTCTGAAAACTTTGTCAATTTTGTAGATTGATTAACTCCTCCTNTACAGACACTCTGAAAACTTTGTCAATTTTGTAGATTGATTAACTCCTCCTTTATTCCGAATTTGACATCTCCGTAGTTTGTCACTAATACCAATTCGTCGTCCCAACGGACGAAATAGGAAGCTTGAATAAAATAATACAAAAAGAAATAATTAAATCAAAAGTTATCAAAAAATAATTATTTAAATGGAGTTATAATTTATTAAAATCTTTACTGTTCAGTGATAGCTCGAAGAAGTAGTAGAATGAAGGCACAAGGAATTGGATACAAAATGTCCGTTGCTTCAGCGAATCGAATTCCCAAATTATTTGGATTTTGAAGTTCCTTCCATTGAATACCAGATGGAAGCCAAAGGGAAGGAGTACAAATAGAACCGCGGAGTGACTCCATCCAATGTCTCAACTCCATTATTCTAAAAATTTCAAAATCAGAAATCTAATTAGTTATTAACAATTACTTATTAAACTACCTGTTTCTATGCATTTGCATAATCGTACCGGAGCAACACTAATTAATGATACTTAGGATTAGGTTATTCACGACTTATGACAAATGGAGCCGATTAATGCAATGTGAATTCCCATAATAACTCATAATTTCAACGGAAACGCATAATTTCAACGGAAACGCATAATTTCAACGTAAACGCATAATTTCAACGTAAACGCATAATTTATTTTCCATCGCACTTTTACAGCTTTTAGTACATTTTGTACCATCATCGTACGAGCAAATTGTTGTTCCAATACCAATAATTTGACGATTTTTATTTATAGAACACATTTAAACTAATTTTATTTAAATTTTTTTTTTTGCTAATTCTAACAATATCTGGGTGCGTTTCTTTGTCGGGGATACTGAATCTTTGAAATTCATGACTCTAATTCAACTCTTTTTTTTTTCGATAAAGGAACGTCAGTGATGCTCATATATAAGTACGTACACAAATTATTTTCAAGGTATTCATGTGTATCAGAAGGTCAATATAAGCTTTTAAATAACTGCGCATAATATCGCATAATTTTTTTTGTGAAAGACGAGCATAATATTTTTAAATTTTATGCATAGAATGGGCGTCCTTCCAGTACTATTTCAAACAGTTGGGGTACAATTTCAAATTCTAAGTTAAACAATCGAACTGTATTTTACTACGTACTATATTTTTTTTTTTTTTTTCAATAATTATTTTCCACGAGCTGAATGTTGCACTTGCACTAGAGACATAACGAATCAAAAATACGCATGCGCATTTGCACCATATTAACAATTTCTGCCATTCAGGTAAAGAATGGGTGCCCTCTATGATCACTAATAATAATTATTGTTAAAGTATTCATTACACAGAGTAAGTAAAACAAACATTTTTTGATTAAAACTGTTAATCATGAAATTTATATCGTGTAATCAGTCATGATCGTCTCACCATCGCTGATTGATTCCAAAGTACCATTATTCCAAGTATTCTTTCTTTTCAATGGATTCAAAATGAAATAATAAAATAATAAAATAATAAAATAATGAGTAAAAATGAAAATATTAAGGTGATATTTTTTTTTAAATCAATTAATTAAACTTCTGAATAGTGTACTAAAAATAAAGATATTATCAAATGAATATAAAATTCTAAAAATACTTTCAAGTAAAATACACCAACTTGGGTTGGATTGATAGAATTTGATTTAAAAAAAAAAANAAATTCTAAAAATACTTTCAAGTAAAATACACCAACTTGGGTTGGATTGATAGAATTTGATTTAAAAAAAAAAAGTGTATTCAATAAAAATTGATCTTAATTGATACCTTTCCGTAAGTTTCTTTACCTTTGACCTTCGACCTTCTCTTGTCAGTGTCACACTAAAAAAAAAAACTTGTATTGTTAATGTGTAGTTTTCCAACCCGTTAAAACAATCAAGACTCACAAGGCTCACAGTACGTCAATCCACGTCGTATTTTACTAAAAGACAGTAGTGATTCTAGAAACTCAAATTCCAATTATTATTTACTGTAGAAGTATAACAAGTAATCAAACCTTATAACTTATAACTTCTCCAAACAATTAAAGTTACTTCAAGAAGTTATTGGATAAAATTTGTACTAATGCCAAATAAACGTAGACGTAGACGTAATAATTACTCTTTCACACTTAGGAATTATTCTAGATGAAATTAATCGACGATGGTATTACTAAAAATTCTGTGGAGTTCACAAAATTCTTTATACTTTATACTAAGTGAGGTGAACAAGTACTAACTTTTTATAAAGTGTTATTAATTTTTTAGTAGATTATTCTAAGAAATTTGCAACAAAAAAAAAAAAAAAAAATTTTTTAGAAGGAAATTTCCTCTACCCTTTCACCTGTAAACCTGTCATTCAAAGAAGGATAAAAATGAAAAAAAAATATTATATTCTCTGAAAATCAGTGGATACTCCAACAGAAGTAAGCAAGTTAGATTGTTATCGTGGGTTTTCCAGAATACAAAAAAATTGTGCAAGGTTAATTGAACGAAAAGCAAAGCAAAGTAATTAATATTGTTGGGTCACTTTTGTTTTCTTATATACTCCATACATTCATAAGATATTAGAGATTATCATATGGGATTTTTTGTATCGTAAAATTCCTTGATTCGAGGTCAAGATAAATTATATTCAGTTTCAGTTCCAGTTCCAGTTCCAGTTCCAGGTAATTTCGACTTACTTGTCTGCTATATTTTGGAAATTTATATTAATTATTACAACAATAAATGGAACAAAAAAAGATTGCATGTTTTGCAAAAATGTTTTGTTATTACAATTTAACACAAGTCTGAGGATGGTTTGGTAAGTATTTACTTACATTGTAATTAGAAATATTCCTTATTCACTGAATTTCTTGACACAATGTTCCTTGTTCACTGAATTTCTTGACACAATGTTCCTTGTTCACTGAATTTCTTGACACAATGTTCCTTGTTCACTGAATTTCTTGACACAATGTTCCTTACACCATTTTCATGATAACTTTGATACTTGATGGTGACGACTTTGAACGAAACTCACTGGATTTGATTAATGGTTGAGAATTGAGATCAAGAAGATTTCGTTTTCACTTCACTCAACGTCTCAAGTTTTAAACACTGAAGTATTCTAATCAAATCAACTTATTATTATAAGTTCAACTTTTATTTTATTTTATTTTATTTTTTGTGATGAGGCAGAACCTTGGGTTAGATAATTAATAAAGTTTAGGTAAGAAAGATAACTTTGATAAGACAAGGCTATAATCNAGGCAGAACCTTGGGTTAGATAATTAATAAAGTTTAGGTAAGAAAGATAACTTTGATAAGACAAGGCTATAATCCAACTAAATTAACGTCTCACGTAAGGATTTCNAGGCTATAATCTAACTAAATTAACGTCTCACGTAAGGATTTGATATGATAAAGTAAAAAAAAAAATTTTTTTTTATTATTGATTCTTACGTCTTATTTAATGTTAAATAATTAATACATAAGGGATTTGGGACATGGGATGTTAAATTATAAAGTATCTGTCAGTAATCTTATCAATTCAAAAAAGTTAGTGTAAATTTATAAAATTATAATTCATAGTCATAGTCATAGTGAAGTTGAGGAGGGCTTTTGGTGATAAATATTTTATATATTTTTTTTTTTTTTTTAAATATATTGGGCTATGAGAATAGTCTTTTGACCCATGCCCTTATAATAATATTTTAATATTGNTGATAAGACAAGGCTATAATCTAACTAAATTAACGTCTCACGTAAGGATTTGATATGATAAAGTAAAAAAAAAAATTTTTTTTTATTATTGATTCTTACGTCTTATTTAATGTTAAATAATTAATACATAAGGGATTTGGGACATGGGATGTTAAATTATAAAGTATCTGTCAGTAATCTTATCAATTCAAAAAAGTTAGTGTAAATTTATAAAATTATAATTCATAGTCATAGTCATAGTGAAGTTGAGGAGGGCTTTTGGTGATAAATATTTTATATATTTTTTTTTTCTTTTTTAAATACATTGGGCTATGAGAATAGTCTTTTGACCCATGCCCTTATAATAATATTTTAATATTGAAAAATTTTAGGTTATAAAAAATACAACCTAAAATGTTTTAAAATATTAGGAAAAAAAAAAGTACCATAAATGGTAACAAAATTTTCAATTTACAATCTAACAACCTAACAATTTGCAACCTAACAACTAAAATGTTACTCAAAGTTTAATAAGTTTCTTAAAGTTTTCTAAGTAGGTTTTTAGTGAAAAAAATTAAGAAAAAAATTAAATCTTTGAAGGATTGCATTAAATTTTTTTTTTAATTTTTATAAAATTTTNATAAGTTTCTTAAAGTTTTCTAAGTAGGTTTTTAGTGAAAAAAATTAAGAAAAAAATTAAATCTTTGAAGGATTGAATTAAATTTTTTTTTTTAATTTTTATAAAATTTTATAAAAGGTATAAGTTATTATTACAAAAGTTTACTGGTCTAAATAAGACATGATTGAGTAAGTTTGAATTTTAAAAAATAATGGAATCGTTTGTCATTAAATTCTGTAATGGAAATAAAAATAAAAAAAAATTTTTTAATATTCTTAATTATTTTTCAAGATTCAACCAAAATCAAAAGATAAGGTTCTTAGGTGAAAAGATTTTAACCTGTGAAAAGATACTAAAGATTTCAAAAAGTTTTTTTTAATTGGTATGCTTTTTCATGAAACAAATTACAAACAAACTTACAAAAATTTTTTTTTTTCGATGAAAGTGTTCAAGATACGAATTCAGAAATAGCATTGAAAAGTAGGGTATCACTTGCACTTCCAAAAAATCAAGTTTAATAAATTGTGAATAAGTTTTTTTTTTGTTTTTTTTTTTCACTAATTGTTGATTGTAGGTGTAGTAAATCNTACTAAAGATTTCAAAAAGTTTTTTTTAATTGGTATGCTTTTTCATGAAACAAATTACAAACAAACTTACAAAAAATTTTTTTTTTCGATGAAAGTGTTCAAGATACGGAATTCAGAAATAGCATTGAAAAGTAGGGTATCACTTGCACTTCCAAAAAATCAAGTTTAATAAATTGTGAATAAGTTTTTTTTTTGTTTTTTTTTTTTTCACTAATTGTTGATTGTAGGTGTGGTAAATGATGAATAAAAATGAAAATAAAAATTTAAAATTTATGAAAACTAACAAAAGTTATAGAAAATAAACTAGTGAATAAGTTGTTTTAATTTTCTGATGATTTTTTGAAAAAAACTCCACGGCTTTTAACTTTATCAATTTTAAATTTTTACCTTTGTATAAAGCAATGAAAAAATATGTTTACCCGCGTAAATCTTCATGGAAAAAAAAATTCAAATCCAATCTAGTAGTTTTTTCATAGTCAGTCTGTAAAAGTCAAAATTTTTTTCGTCTGGGTGTTATTTTTTGTTTCNTGTTTTAATTTTCTGATGATTTTTTGAAAAAAACTCCACGGCTTTTAACTTTATCAATTTTAAATTTTTACCTTTATATAAAGCAATGAAAAAATATGTTTACCCGCGTAAATCTTCATGAAAAAAAAAATTCAAATCCAATCTAGTAGTTTTTTCATAGACAGTCTGTAAAAGTCAAGATTTTTTTCGTCTGGGTGTTATTTTTTGTTTCTTTTTTTTTTGGAATCTAGTGTCGGTAAAATAGGTATCATGTTTTATCCTAAATTTGCTAGACCGTAGTTTCTAATCAAACTGTAATTTTCTTGAAGACCTTGCACACACAGTAGAACCAAAAATAACAAATATATTGGTAAAAAACTTTTTACTTATGCCCTTTTCTTGATCAAAAGAAAAGCAATGACTTTGTAATTAATAGTCTACCAGGATTTTTACTCGAATTTTATTTTCGAGAAAGTAATAGCAATTTCAGAAAGACTAAATTTCGAGTTAGTTAATTACTCTATAACAATTATTACCATCTATCTTTTCACTACTTTTCACTACTTATCAAATTTTAATTTCATGATCCAATCATAACCTGTAAACTATATCCTGATTATCAGGAATGTCTAAATTTATTACCATTTTATGTTCTAAATGATTCTTATGACACTTAAATAAATTACATTGAATTGAATTGAACTATCCAAAATAGTGAAGTGAAGTAAAATCAACAAAAAAAAATCAAGGCTTTACGGTCACTCGAACAAAAGTTATGATTTTTTGAAAATTAAAATTCTTGGACCTTCTTTTGAGACAATGTACTAAGAAATGTGGGATTGTTTCAAAAGAAGATCCAAAAATTATTTTAATTTTCAAAAAATATATATATATATATAACTTCTCATACATTGACTTGAAATAAAAAGCTAGAGATTTAAATAGATAAATTCACATTCGCTATAATCAAAGAGGAAAGAAAGGAAAGTTAGAAATTATTTGAGGTTCAACTACACACTTCTAAATGGATTTTATAGAACAGAATTAGGTAAGGAAAATTTGATCTCTTAAATTAATGAAATTAACATTAAGGTAATTATTTCGGTCTTGGGTTTCTGAATTTTCAATTTTTTTGAGATCGGGACCAGGAATAAATTCCGATGTTCAATGACTGATTTTGATTTTAATAAAAATTCATTTTTAAATATTAAAACTTTGTTTTGATTTTCTGGCGGGAGAAGAAGTGGAAATTTCTTAAAATAATTGACATTCTTTTTTAGAATACGATAATGGCAACCGGAAGTGTAAGGTCAGGTCAAATGTCTCCGATTGTAGTGTCATCAGAAGACGATAATTCGAGCAGTGAAGAGGAATCTGTGACAGGTGCTCAACTTGTAGCTCGTATCACAAGCGTAAGTAGAATTTTTTTTGACTAAATATAAAATTTTATCAAAAGTCTTCTAATTTCGGCAATAATCATCCTCAATGCTCAATCCCCACCTGCCAGACAAAATTTCTTGGTTAGAGTAACAAATGTTAAAAATGTTAAAAACGATGTTTATGTTTATAATTTTTATAATGATGTTTTAAAATCAATTTTTTTTTTATTCTTTATGTCGAGTCTTCTGTGGACTTGGAGATATATAAATTATTTCTGTAAATAACTTTACAGAAGTGCTCAATTTATGTCCACTACTTCTTTGGAAACCCTTCCACGTCGCCCACCTTCCACTTCCCGTATATTGAGTTTGTCAAATCATTTAAATTTTATTTAGGCATGGCAGAATGAAAAGCTGTCACCTGAGTTATTGGTTCCACTTACTGATGAAATTGATGCATTACGAACTGAATTAATCGGCATGGAAGGTAATATGAGGAAGCTTGAACCGACAGATATAAGACTATCAATTCATCGTATGGAAATAAAACGTCTCCGATATATTCTTACATCCTATCTCCGTGTTCGTATCTTGAAAATCCAAGAATATCCATGGTTCTATGCTAAACGTTTAGAAAATCGGAGATCAAATCAACCGGAATCATTAATGGAAACTGAAATTGTATTTCTTAAGGAGTAAGAGGAATAATATCAAGGCAATAATCGTCTTTAGACGAGCAGCCTATAGATTTTTTTTTTCAAATCAAAAATTATTATATAGATTATTGAACTTGAAAAAATTTAATTAATTTTCTCTTTATTCTTTTTTACTTTACAGATATATGGGTAACTTAGAGTTGCACTTGTTTAATGTAGGAATAGAACACATGCCTATAAAATACCGCAGAATGATCCGAAAGGAACAATTGATCAAGCCACCAAATTTCAATAAATTTATTTTTCTTTTATCTCACATGGATGCTACCATTTGGGTTGAGGATGCAGATGCTGAGTAAGCTTGTTTTGTTCTTGGTTTTAGTATAGTTTTATCATATGATTAATTCTTTGTCTGATTTTTATTTTTATTTTTTAGACGAGAAGATGTGACTTTGAAACGAGGATGTCAGTATGTCATGTGTTACCAACCAATTCGGAAATATTTGCTAAATGGTGAAGTATCACTCCTCTAAATAATATCCAATTCCACTTCCACTTCAAGCAAACAATGGCATTCCAAATTAAGGTAATAAGTCTGTTTCTTGAATAAACCTTAATTTCTCCAGTTGAAAAAGAAAAGAAAAAAGAAATCAGTCAGTTCCAATTCACCATTTTATTTAGCAAAGACTGCTTCCCATTAGTTCAGAGTTTGTGAAATATTATGAGGTGTGGATTGGCTAGAATACAGAGGGATGAAATACAACCCGTAAATCAGAGATGGAGTTTCTCATCATAGGCATTCTAGGGTATTATCCACACAAAAAGATGAAAGAAGTTTTAGATGTCAAGTGATAATGATACAAGTTTGTTGAATTAAGAGAAGTGCATCTGGGCGAAGTTGTTCTTGTTCTGGAAAACTGGTCCCCAGGATCCATTAACTGAGTTCCTGGTGTCCTTCTTTTCATTGTCAGCTCTCTTGAGAGACTCGAAGCCAGCCTTTCTGTAAGATCATAAAAAAAAACCATAAAGTCTAAAAGTCTAATTTAAACATTGTCCTTTATGAATGATTATTTAATTTAATTTACCTCGCAGCTGGATCATTCGTTCTGCCGCTCATTCCACTGAAGCTCATGAGACTTGTTTCTTTTTCTCCTTGGACCATGTTCAATAGGATATCCGAATTGTTTACAGTAGCGTTTCCGGTATACTGCTCAAAGGGTAAGTTGTTCAAGGTACGTGCTGGAGATAGTTATGGACACAAAGTTCAAGGGTATTTCCGGAGTTTGCTTGTCTTGAGCCTTTTTTGGTTGGAAGACTTTTATCAAGTCTGAAAAGATAAAGTGGAAAAACGAGTTTGTTAAATAATTCATAATGGCGGACTATTAGTAACTAGGCGTCCAATCTTTCTTAGTTCTGACCAAAGTTCACTTATTGCGAATCTCTGCCATCTTTTTTAACTAAAATTTAAAAAAAAAAAGATACAAAAAATTCCCAAATCTTACCTTAAATTAATATAGAGTCGGTAGGATTCTTGAATGTTAAACTGCACTCTTCTCATGGACACATGCTAGTTGGGACAAACTTGAAAAAAAAAAGTTGATTGGCTGCTGGCTGTTACTTGGCTCTGTGGCGTTGTAGAAGATTTAAGTGTAAGATTTCACAAAAAAAAATTTTATTTTTATTTTTTTTTTGAGTTCTGCTCTTGACGATTTACTTAGTTCGACTGGTTCCTCAACCCTTCCCGTCTTTCTTTTTATTTCCAAGTAGGAACGATCAAATATGGTAAGAAAACAAGTTTGAATTCACGTGTATACTTCATGACTTATTTTTATTTTAGGAGAAGACAAGTTTCTAGGACTTGGTGTGGACGATTATACTGATGATTAGTAAAAATTAAATTGGACTATGGACAAGTCTTCTTGGAAATTCAAACGTCATCTTATAAGAGCAAAACAACTCAAATCTTGGAAAACTACGTCAAACTTATTAATAAGATATCGGAGTCGGGATGTCACAAAGAAGACACAACATCAAATGAATAATCAGCATCTTTTAAGTTAATTCTGGAATAAGGTTTGGTTTTTTAATACATTGATAAGACCTGAGGACGGGAATATCAAATGACGTCAAAAGTCATATCAAGTGTCCATACATGCATCAGTAGCACCACTTTGTCAAAACCCTAATGCGCTAAATTCTAACATCAAATTCCTTGTTACTTTGTTTACAATTTATCATAGAAATCTTAGAGTACCGGTATTTACTCGTTAAGAACGTCTCTACTAAACTAACGTCACTACCTATCTCCTAAAAAATGAATCTAAATTCAGCCACTTCGTCTGGTGGTTAAAAAATAGTCATAAATCAGTTAGCGGTTCGGTTTATTAATCAAAGTTTGTTTACATTTAACGATTAGATTTACACACAAGGTTGTTGGTTTGGCGGAATCAATTGAAGGTCTTAATGTTAGTAGAAGTAAGTTACATTTATCAGATTTGTTTATTTTAAAATTTAAAAAAAAAAAGTTTGGTTTCCATCTTTCCACAGACTAACAGTGAAACCAGGCTATAAAATATTTGTCAAACAGGACAAAATACTAACATTTTTAAAATTATTATATAAAATTATATTCCAGATTTATGTTATTACTCAAACCAAACAATTTAAAGGAAATACCATCGGAAACTATAGTAGAATATATTAGAATTAGAATTTTTGATATTTCATTTGCTAGTCATTCATTGAGCAGAACAGATGAACTTTTTGTTCCTGCTCTTTATAACCTCACAATAATCAGTTCAGATTTAAATTGTTTTTCTTCACTTTTCTCAATCTAAGATTTATCTTAAGTAATGAGAATATTCTAATTGACCCCGTCTGTTCCTGACACCAAAATAGTTAAGTCAAAAGACTGAATAACCTGAGAGCCTCAATGAAAACTTAAAGTCACAAGACAATGTTTTTATGAATTCTATCTTTTCTTTTTATTCAAAAATGAAAATATTAACACGGGAATTACATGAATTTACTTCTCATATTTCACAACGGTTGACCAATTAAACAACAATGAAAAATAATATTACTCATCTTGAATATTGATTAACACTATAAGAAACCAGAAAAGGAAAAACAGTAAAAATGTAAATTTTTTTCAAATCATTGTGCAACTTTTAGACAGGAATTGTATGGATTGAATCCCTCATATTATGCTTATATCAGTTATTTAGCAACGACTACTAATTCAGCAATGAAAAAATATAAATTGTAATAATATTGGTTAGCACTACAAGAATTAAAAAAGGAAAAATCACAAAAAATTTGAATTTTTTGAAACCATTGTGCAACTTTTGGACCGGAGTTGTGTGAATTGACCTCTCATAAACCATAACCATTGACCGATTTAACAACAATAAAAATAAATATCAATTTCGCATATTCTTTAAGACCACGAGAAGCTTACAAAAGGGGGAATAAACAAGCAAAAATAATTTGAATTAAAAAATTATAAACTTTTGAATGAGTTGTGAGTAATAGCATTATAAGTTAAAGACGAAATTGAAAATTGTAATACAGTAGAATTCGGTTGTAATAAATTCAGAAGACCGATCAAATCGGTTCAGTATATCAGGAATTATTACAGCCGTATTATAAACGGCTGTTAAATTATAAAACGGCTATTAAAAAATTTGTTCACTATATTAGGAATTTTCAGCTAAAGTTTAACTTATGACACGGAAATACACAATTAGAAGCTATAAAGTACTCTACGAGATTAAAATGTTTGTTTTTTTGTATTTTATTTCATTGAGACCAGGCTCAAAATTCTTAAAAGGTTTAAGAATTTACATATATAATTTNGTTCAGTATATCAGGAATTATTACAGCCGTATTATAAACGGCTGTTAAATTATAAAACGGCTATTAAAAAATTTTTTCACTATATCAGGAATTTTCAGCTAAAGTTTAACTTATGACACGGAAATACACAATTAGAAGCTAGAAAGTACTCTACGCGATTAAAATGTTTTTTTTTTTTGTATTTTATTTCATTGAGACCAGGCTCAAAATTCTTAAAAGGTTTAAGAATTTACATATATAATTTCNTTTTTTTGTATTTTATTTCATTGAGACCAGGCTCAAAATTCTTAAAAGGTTTAAGAATTTACATATATAATTTCACTTAGAATAGCTGAATTAACTGGATATTAGTATAGCCAGAGACAAACTATAAGTCCAGGTTACTTCTGCCAGTATGGTTGTAGCAATAATGTAAAGAATTATTTAAAAGAATAATAATTATTTGATTGTCATAAGCACAAAAGTGTTTTGATTAGCTTGTGCTGCATTCAAGTACTTCATTGTTAGAAGCATGTTTGGCGAGCTCAAATTGCTAGAACTCAAATAACTACTACAACCTGAATCTACTGTATCTCTACATTCAGTTTACCGAAATCAGTGCACGAAAATCTATTTGAAAATTTCACTTTTTAAATTTATTTTCGTACGGACTGATTCAGTAGCCTGATTCAACTGTTGGTGCATGGATACATAAAAAACAAAAAAAAATTTTTTTCTGGATATTAAAATAAACAAAGTCGAAAGTTGTGAAACTTCTTCCACTGCAACCTTCAATAATTGGTACATAAATAATGAAATTTTTATAAGGAGAGAAATTATTAGTAAAAGATGTGAGGAAATTACTAGATTAGTTAAAAATACACAATAATTACGAATAATAATAGTAGCTTATGTTTTTTTGCCTTGCAATAACTGAATAGAAATTAAATTTTTATATCCTATGTAATGTATTATTTACAAACTTGTTTCATTTTCAAGCAATATGGATCCAAATATTCTTACAATAGGCATGCGCATGCGCATCACCTATGCAGCGCATGCACTTCGCTGCATTGCATATTATGCAGAACATACGCAGCGTAGCGCATGCGCATAAAACAATTAAAATGGAGAACGAACTCAAAAANTTGCATATTATGCAGAACATACGCAGCGTAGCGCATGCGCATAAAACAATTAAAATGGAGAACGAACTCAAAAAGTTTGATAAATTGAAAATGTGTTTATATGTGTTGTTCTTTTCGATTTTATTGGAGTCACTTTCTCGCACGAATCGTTAACTTCACGCATGCGCAGTTCTTTTTTTTTTTTGCTACAAGTTTCAAAATGAGTTTTAGAAACTAAAAAAAGGCAAGTAAATTAGTAATTTAATTTAAGTATCTCTTGAATTTCTCCTTGTTGCTTGAGTTCCTTTTGTCTGGTTTTCATCTAAAGTGTTTAGTGGTAATGTTTCTTTAATTTTCAAAAATCATAAACATAAAATCTCAACGGAAGTGAAGATGTCAAAAGTGATTAATAACAATACCCTTTTGTTTCAGAATGTAAGAGAGCCGAGGAGAGAATAAAAATGCTCTTGCGCTCTCTCACACACAGTAAGCAACTATTCTAAACACTTCTGTACTCTCAGAATGAAGAGAAGATTCTTAGCTCAAAGACACGGATTTGACACCACGACCACCACCACCGGAAAGAAACGGTAGTACATTACAAGAAGAAGTAATAGCTAAAGAAGACACAGGAAGTCGACAAAGAAAGCTTAGTCGATAGCTTGGCCATTAAGGGTCCGTTTATTTGGAGACTTTCGGATGTCATAGGGTAATGGAGTGGGTGGGGCTCTTAGCCCTTTTAGTCCTAACTCCTGCCCTTACAAATTGCAAACCAAGACATAGTCGTTCAGGTAAGATTGTAATCTTTCTACTTTGGATCGATATAACTCTCCAATCATAGTAAATATAATTTCAATCTCAGATTTTGTATCAGATGGTGCAACTAGGACAGCGCCACAAGGACTACGGGTAGACAGGAAGCATGAGCGGACAATTGATCTCAGCTGGACTGAATTAAATCCCGGTGGTGTTCAGGGCTATTATGTCAATTATCATTCAGCATTTGGTAACAAAACTGTCAAATTAACTGAACCTAAGACGAAAATTCATCTCTCTCAACTTGGTAAGTTTTTTTTTTTAAACTTTTAGTGGTAGGGAGAGGGACTTAGGTACATTGGGACACTTATTAAACTTCATTGATTAAGGTTAGCTGAAACTTATTTTATTTTGACAGAGCCAAGAACAAAATATCTGATATGGGTTTCAAGTTATCAACTGAGAAACATATCCGAGGTTGTGAGTTCGGCTTCAGTTCCACTTGATGTTGAAACAGATCCTATTCTAGAATCACCCCAGGTTGTGAATCTTAGTTGTATCCCTCCAGACGAATTGCTCATCGAATGGTCGTCAGATTTTATGTCTAATCTTTACTTTAATCTTCGTTACCGTGCTGGAAATGTATCCTCTTATACTCAAATAAGGATAAATTCTTCATTTGAGTATCATCATCATCATCATCAGGTTAGTAATTAATTAGATTTGGATGCATTGTCAATTGAATAGAACTCAAAATTATTTTTATTGTAGTTCTCTCTTAGGAACCAAACTCTCGAAGGCTGGTACGAAGTTGGTCTTGCAGCAGTATTGATTGACCCTACCTTACCATCTGGGAGGCGTGATTCAAATTGGTCAGAGACACGGATGATTTATTGTAATTCAGAGGCTAGTGCAGCAGAGTCTATCGATGTCTCCTCTCCTAATACATCCTCATCACTCATTGGACCGATTCTCTTAGCTACCGGTACTACTTTACTTCTCCTGTTGGCACTCCTTGGGCTCTTTTTCTGGAGGTATTATATTATGGAGCTTTGTAGTTGTTCACTATTTCAATAGTTTTATTCTATTAGGAAATTTTACTCTGGTTCCTACTATTATTTGGATAATCCTTCTCTGGGACTTGGATCACAAAATACAGGCGGATGGGAAGGAGACGACTCAATTCGAGCAGCAACAGAAATTCAACATTTTCCTACCCATGTTGCGGAACTTCATAGAGATGGAGATATAGGTTTTTCCAAGGAATACGAAGCAATCACTGGAGTAGAAGAAGATTTTTCCTCTATTCATTCAGCTCATCCTGATAATAAACTCAAGAACCGTTACCTCAATATTTTAGCATGTACGTTAAAGAAAATGTTAAAATTCCTTTTTAAAAAAACAAGTCTTTAATTAAATTCAATATTTCTAGACGATCACACCAGAGTACGACTGGAAACCTGTGGTACACAGAGAAAGAGCAGTGACTATGTCAATGGTAACTACATTGATGGGTTTGAGAAACCAAAAGCTTATATTGGTACCCAAGGACCACTTCCAAGTACTTTTGAGGCATTCTGGCAACTTGTCTGGGAGAATCGTGTTTCTGTTATAGTCATGATAACGAATTTGACGGAAAGGGGACGAGTAAGTTTAACTTTAGATTAGATTCAAACCATTTTAGAATCATAGTTTAAAATGAACAACATAAAAAAAAAACGAATAATTTTATTTTAGAAAAAGTGTGACCAATATTGGCCTGGAGAGGGTATGGAGACTTATGGCCTCGTCCAAGTCCGACTCGTCAAAGAAGAAACAATGGCTACATATATCCTCCGGACATTAGCACTGCGTCATCTCAAGGTATTTATTACTATGTTTTTCAAAAATTAATTAAATAATAACATTTATTAGAAAATGATTTTGTCTCTAAGTCAAAGAAACGTCTAAGCTGCGATGAGAGGCTAATCTGGCAATTCCACTATATAGTTTGGCCTGATCATGGAACCCCTTCACATCCATTGCCGGTACTCAGTTTCGTTCGTAAGTCTTCAGCAGCTAATCCTTCCGATGGGGGGCCTATCATCGTCCACTGCAGGTACGAGATCCATTATAATTAATTTCCATTTGGCTCTTAAATGATTTTGATTCATTTTCAGTGCCGGTGTTGGTCGTACGGGGACATACATCGTCTTGGATGCTATGCTTCGTCAAATAGCCAAAAGAGGAGATCTCAATATTTTTGGATTTCTACGTCACATTCGGCGACAGAGGAATTTCCTAGTTCAGACTGAAGAGCAGTACATATTTTGCCATGATACGCTACTAGAGGCTATTCAAAGGTTTCATATTATTTAACCATTTAAAATGACTTGGTCAACCGATCTACAGATCTAACACAATTCTGATTTCAGTGGTGAGACAAACGTGAGTTTAAGTCGTCTTCCTCAGTATCTCAAAAGTCTCCGAGAACGAAGTTATACAAGGGAAGATGGGGAAGTGATAACAATGTTCCAACGTCAGTATGAGGTATTAAGATTCAATTCTCTTGACATACGGATTGGTTTTGTTATTTCAATAATTTCTTTCAGCTTGTCACAGGGACGGATCCTAAAAATCATTTTTTTCTTGTTGCGGATAAAAAGTGTAACATCCGAAAGAATCGAATAGGCTCTCTAAAACCCACCGACAATTCCCGTGTTCTTCTCATTCCCAAACCTGGTGTAGAAGGTTCAGACTATATCAATGGATCTTTTCTACCTGGTATGAATTTCTTAAATTAATAATGAAAATCAAAAATCATAGTTTTAGTTTTAGTTTTAGTAAATGTGAATTTTTATGTGAATTTTTATGTTTATTAGGGTTTGGACGACTTAGAGAATTCATCCTTACACCACATCCCATGGAATGTACACTGTCAAATTTCTGGCAGATGCTCTGTGACCACAATGTTTCAACCGTAGTTCTTCTTTCTCTAGTCGATGACGACGAGTTTCCAATATTCTGGCCAGAACCAGAATCAGATCTTGAATTGGATGGTCTCAGTGTTAAGCATTTGAGTGGTTCTGACAGGGTAGGAATTGCTACTCGTTCATTTGCTATTATTCAAGCAGATGATGATGAGTTACATGTGGATATAATTCAATCCTCCTCTTGGCCACGTCATTCCAACTTTCCCACTGACCTTTTTGAGCTCATACAGTTAGTCCAAGACACAGTGGCAGAGTCTAACTCCACGAGTCCCATTGTTGTCGTGGACAAGTGAGCATTGAAATTCTTTTCATCTCCATTTAATTTGGAGTTGAGGAGTATTCTTCAATTTGTAGATTTGGTGGTACTGAGGGAGCTATATTCTGTACCCTGACGACAATTTGCCATCAGCTGGACTCTGAGGCTCATCTAGATGTTTATCTCTATGCCAAACTCTATCATGACCAGCGTCCTGGAATTTGGCCCACTTTAGTAATTAGAAATTTAGACTCTAATATTGAGAGAATTAATTTTATTTAAGAGTTTATATGACAAATTTCAGGATGACTATTCATTACTTTATGAAAGTATCGATGGATTGACAAAAGGGAGACGAAATAGCGATTCACTTTTGAACAATGGACCACAACCCCCGTCCCCACTTGCCCCACTCGCTAAAGCCCCACCACCTGTTCTTATCCAAATTATAGAGGAATTGAAGGACTCACCTCGTATTTCTCGTGATTCAACTGAACCCATTACAGTTGTCATTTCCGAAGATGATCCAGAACCAGACTCAGCGATATTAATTCCTGAAGATGAGTTAGAAGGGGAACCTGCCATTGTTGACGAATCAAAGGATTTGAATTCATATGATGAGGTTGAAGAATCCAAAACTGAACTCATCTCTCAAAAGGAAGAAGATGAGGTCCAAAATCTTCAAATTCCAAATGGGAAATTGGAAGAGGATGGACCAGAGGAGTCAGTTGACTAACTGACAGTTAACTACTTGCAGTGCATGGCTCAATCTCTTCAACTTTTGGAACTAATAAGGAACACTTTAGATTTTTGCATTTTGGATAGGTAAAACATCGAGGACTACTAATAATGATAAAAACTAACCAAATAGCTAACCTAATATTGTTCATGTCGTTAATAAAAAGACTTGTCGTACGTTTCGTGTGTTTTAACCCACACCAGTATTTGTTATTAAATCGCTTTAATATAATAATAGTAATTATTACTTAATGATGATTCATTTGAAAACCTTTGATATTGTTTTAAGCTTAATAGATTTTTTGTAGGAAATACACAAAGTGATTAAAAGTGTTTTGTCGAGTGTTTCATTTAGGTGCGGTGGATACTACTTTTTAGCGAGTTCACTGGAGAGCCAATCAAGTCCCTCATAGAGTCCATGACCTTGAGTTGCACATGTTGCTTGAATGTACCACTGTGTCAAGAAAAAGTGAATTACTAAATTTAAATATTATGTAAGACTCTGGTACAAAATTAAAAAAATTAATTATTCTTACTCGTCGGTTACGGAGATTGTGGAGTCCTAATTTTTCAGTCAATTCAGCCGCTTTCATCGCATTTGGGAGATCCTGTTTATTAGCAAAGACTAGGAGCACCGCTTCTCTTAATTCATCTTCTTGTAACTAAAATCAAAAAAAGAATAATTACCTGAGACTAAATTAAAATTCTAAAGAATTTATTATTAACTTACCATTTTCTGTAGTTCTTCTTGTGCTTCACTAATACGTTCCCGATCATTTGAATCCACAACAAAAATTAATCCTTGTGTATTTTGAAAATAATGTCGCCAAAGAGGACGGATTTTGTCTTGACCACCGACATCCCAAACGGTAAAGCAAATATTCTTATACTCCACTGTCTCCACGTTGAAACCTAAACTCAGAGAGTATGCGGCACAATGGACTCCATTTGATATATATGTGGTTTCCGTTATCATCATCACATATAAGCTGACTCACCAATAGTTGGAATGGTAGTTACAATTTCACCCAATTTGAACTTGTAAAGAATTGTCGTTTTACCTGCTGCATCAAGTCCCACTGAAATTGTCAAAAAGAAAAAAAAAAAAAAAAATTAATAACGTAATGCGTGAGATTGTGAGATTGGTCACCCAAGGCTTTAAAAATTTCCTCCAAGTCCACGTATGCTTACATCAAACTTTCTCCATGTATACCTTGTTTCTTATATTACATAATACGTAACGGTAACGGTGACTCTGACCAATTTTAGGTTATTATAATATGCTTTTGGACACCGTTGAATATTAAAAAAAAAAAAAAAAAAGGTTAATATTGGATTAATTTATTAATTTATTCTTACCCATGAGAATTCTCATCTGTTTCTTTCCAAAAAGACGGGAGAGTACACTGGAAAGGGTTAAACCCATGATGTTTTCTGAATTCAAATCTTAAGTTAATCAAATTTACTTCCTTTGTTGATACTAATTGATCCCAGATGCCCTAAATTGGTATCCGGGCTTAAAAAAACCAAAGAATGAAAGAGAAGAAGAAGAGAATAAATTAGCAGCTGAAAAGATTGAAGGAATTGTTAATAAATGACGTGTTGAACTTAACAGAAGTTTTAATCAACTGACAATCCTTTACCTTGTGAAAACACACTAAACACTTAAAACCACAACTCTACTAAACTAAACAGAAAGAATTAAATTCAAATTTTACCGCTAGATGACACCATCTTCCAATCAGAGACGCCGTTGATTTTTTTTTTTTTTTTATTATTGTTCTTAAGAAGTTCTATTGTTCCTAAAAATTACTTTTTAATTCTTTACTCCAATTAGATTCTTTCAATTTAATTCATAATAATAATCATAGGTTCTCATAAGGTAAGGATTGCCAGCCATAGGTCAAAATATTGAGCTTAGTAAATCGAAACATTTTAATTTAACTTCTATACTCTCTCGGAAGGAACGCAGAATTTTATAATCTACAGAGAGACTCAAAAATTTTGATAAAAAAGTCAAATAAATGTGAATTTTATTGGTTGATTGTAGGGATCAAACTGACTGGGTTGCAATTCATCAAATTGAAGTGTGAGGATCTACATACAGAAAAACCATGTAAAGTGATCTACAGAAAAANTAGATTCTTTCAATTTAATTCATAATAATAATCATAGGTTCTCATAAGGTAAGGATTGCCAGCCATAGGTCAAAATATTGAGCTTTAAATCAAAACATTTTAATTCACTTCTATACTCTCTCGGAAGGAACGCAGAATTTTATAATCTACAGAGAGACTCAAAAATTTTGATAAAAAAGTCAAATATGTGAATTTTATTGGTTGATTGTAGGGATCAAACTGATTGGGTTGCAATTCATCAAATTGAAGTGTGAGGATCTACATACAGAAAAACCATGTAAAGTGATCTACAGAAAAACCAATATTTTAATTTGACCTATGGGTTTAATTAAAAAAAAAATCAAATATGAGACTCGTATTATTAGTTTCCATGATATTTTTTGGGTATTTTTTTGGGTATTTTTTGGGTATTTTTTGGGTATTTTTTGGGTATTTTTTGGGTATCTTTTGGGTTTTTTTTGGGTATTTTTTGGGTATTTTTTGGGTATCTTTTGGGTTTTTTTTGGGTATTTTTTGGGTATTTTTTTAGGTATTTTTGGGTATTTTTTGGATATTTTTTGGGTATTTTTTATGATATTAAAAAAAGAATAACAAGAGTATCTCATGATGTTTTTAGAGTCTAATTATTACCAGGTGTACTGTAAAGAATGATGATGATGACAATTTAAGAAAATTTGATAATTTTTTAACCAATCGGATAGAAATATTATTTGAATTTAATTGACTCAAAGATTTGAATATTTAAAATGAATTTCCTTGGTACATCAATAATAACAAGACACCCTGTATTTGGACAGGTGTACTCGTAAAGTTGATTACTATGATTTGTTCATTATTATTATGTTTGTACAACCAAGTTCAACTCCAAAAATATCAAAGTATGGTTTAGGTAACATGGAAAATGAAAAAAAAAATTAATTATTTAAAATATTGTATTAAATGTTCTGTTTATCGTATCCGAAAAAAAAAATATAAATGTATTGTGTTATTTTTGGTCACCCTAGACCCATAGTGATCCTCTGTAAACAAAACAACAACCGCGGATTTATTGTGGTGTTACTCAAACTCTGAATTAATTTTACTCACGATCCTTTTTGAAAATTTAACGGTTCATTTCGTTTTATTTTATTTTGTCATTTGCATTACTGTACGCTCTATACCAAGCGTGTTAAGTACGTTCTCTAAGATCTATATTGTAATAGGACTACCCAAAAAAATAGAAAATTGAATCAAGTTAAATGTGAAAAATTCTAAAAAATTAAAAAAAATCTGACCGAAGCAAACGGTTTCCATAAAAAAAGTTTTGAAAATCAAAGAGACGAACGTTTTTAAAAAATTAAAAAACCACCAAAGGTTTCAAAAAGTGACAAAACCCTGGATCAGAAAACCTAAGATTTTGTCAAAAAGTTGGATAACTGAATCAAATAGCATAGTTAGTGCTCAACACTGAGGGAGTAAAAATCCTCCTTAGTTATTTACATTTTGATACATTTTTCATAGTTCGGCACTTTGGTTCCTTTTAATTTTGTCTCATTTCCATACTTTTATAAATTTTAATTTCTCACTCCAAAAGTAATTACTTACTTGAGTTGCTTGAGGAATTACTCCAAAATTTTTAATTCCATGTTATCCTTTATTTCAAATAAATTTAAAATCATAAAATCTTTGTGTTCAAATGAATAATAATATATAAACAACCTACGTCTACTATTTATTAACACCAGAATACCACCACAGAAGAGTCAATAGAGTCAATGACCTTTGAGTCCATATACATTTGAAATCAACTTAAGAACCACTAATATCTTCCGGTTTACATACAGACAAACAGTCTAACACAGTGCATGACGTTTATAAGAGCATCCTTTATAAGAACATTCGGGTTATAAGAGCAGAGTTTTGCGGGTTTGGTTTGCTCTAATGCATTTAGCATGGGACNATAAATCAAAAGAGTCAATGACCTTTGAGTCCATATACATTTGAAATCAACTTAAGAACCACTAATATCTTCCGGTTTACATACAGACAAACAGTCTAACAGTCTATTACAGTGCAGGACGTTTATAAGAGCATCCTTTATAAGAACATTCGGGTTATAAGAGCAGAGTTTTGCGGGTTTGGTTTGCTCTAATGCATTTAGCATGGGACATTAACGCCTTATAAGAACAACCTATATAAGAGCAAAACGGTTATAAGAACTACCTTTTGCTGGCTAATTTTTGAATCGTGAGTTGGATATAAGAGCAAAAGTCAAATCTCAAACAAAAATAATGTTTTTACATCTTCAATTTATAAAAGTACCACTTGAAATCATTTCAGTTGAAATGTCGTTCTTGTAAAATCTTTACAAAACTTTAAATAAGAATT
This sequence comes from Holacanthella duospinosa, assembly GCA_002738285.1. Taxonomy (NCBI): domain Eukaryota; kingdom Metazoa; phylum Arthropoda; class Collembola; order Poduromorpha; family Neanuridae; genus Holacanthella; species Holacanthella duospinosa. The sequence continues at coordinate 437,949 of NIPM01000078.1, read as the reverse complement.
AAACAATTGCAATTTTTGACGAAATTGTCGACGATAGTTACAGTTGATAACTTTATTTAAGATCTATACTATAGTATAGATTTTCTTTTTATAAATTTTGAAAAAAAAAATTATTTTTGCCATATACTTTTTATAGAAACATCCTGCTCTTATAACGGTTGTAAGAACAAACGGTTATAAGAGCAGCATTTCCAGGCGACGGAGCGGAGCTCTTATAACCGTCGTGCACTGTATAACCTTCCTTCTCTCAATGATCCTCTAAAAAAAAATTTTTTTTTTTAAATTTTAAAATAACAAAACCTTACTATTATTTTAGGAAACCAACAATGAAAAAAAAAATAAAAATAAAATATCATCCATAAAATTGGTTTTTTAACTTTCTATTTTAGAATAATTTTAATTATAAACATTATATCAGAAATAATAAATAATAAATAAATCATAATTTTACACATTAAACATAAATCCAAATCCAAACGTTAGTTTGTAATAATAAATAAAGTCTCGTGATGCCTTATGAGAACATCAAGAGTTAACCATTATTTAAATATTTCAATGAACCATATTGAAGAAAATTTCTAATTAATGAACTAAAAGATAGAAATGCATTGTAAATAATTATGTAAGATTATAGAGTGGATAATGATGATTAAAGAATATATATTATATATATATATATTTTAATATTTTCTATTTTCTGTCATTTCCTTTCCATTTCTCATATATCTCTTAGAATTGTGACATGACAGGATCGATTTGTGTAGAATTTGAAAAAAAAAAAAAAGATGTAGGAGAAGACTTGAATTTCAATTCATTTTTATATAAAGAAAATCGATCAAAATCACTTTATAATGCAAATGTATCTTTAGTACAAGTGTCGTATTTAAAGGAATCGAAAACAGAAAAAAAAAAAAATTTTTTTTTTTGTCGTAACGGTAAAAAAAAACGGAAACTAAGGTCTGTGTGAAGTGACCTTTAGGTCGTAAGTTTCCTTTCTCCGTAGTGAATAGTGAGAATATAGGGTTATTACTTTCTCTTCGAATGATGAGATATTAGATTGTGAAATTCTTTCAATTCATACTCCAGGTCGTACATAGAAGATCCCTAGAGAGGCCGAAAAAAAAAGGGAAAAAAAAAATTTATTTTTTTATTTTTGGGGGAAAGTTGAAAAGGAAAGTCCAGGGAGAGAAGAATGTAATCCAATTGAATTGGAGGCCTCATGCAAATATGGGGACATAGTCACTATATCTTAACCCTCAGAGTGAGGAGGGATGGGGGATGATAGGGAGAGAAAATTCCTTCTATTTCTATTCCATTGTTTCCCTAAAACTCAACAAGGATAGAAAATTTGGGGAAAAAAAAATATATATAAAAATTTTTTTTTCACTTTTTTTTTTTTTTTTTTTTTTTTCTGTCTTACTCGGCTAGATAGGGACGAGGCCGAAGAGAACTCGCCAGTTCCTTTCCAACCCGAGAACCGGGAACATCTTTTTCTCTCCGGTGTGGCAGAGTGGAGTACGAGTGGAGTTGGTGTGACTGAATTGAAGAGGTCTGACAGAAAGTGAGAAAAATCAGAAGAGTGAAAGTAACGGAAGTGAAAGTGGGACTGAGAAGAGACTTCCCGCCTCCACTTTTCTCCATCCAAGGGACTATGAGACAACAGACAGTCCCACAAGGACTCCTCCCCACCACATCCAGACGTCGAGGTAAGGGAATATTTATTTTTTTTTTTTTGATTTTCATTATTTTTTTTTATATCACTCCTTATTTCTTTTATACTCATATTTCATTTCCTTGCCCATTGGCCCTTTGGAAATGAGTTAGTACATGAGATGATGAAGAGAAAGACGAAGAAAGTGAAAGGGAGAAAAAAAAAAAATAGGAGAGGAGAAAATCAATGGGAGAATAAGAAGAAAACGCATGCGGGAGGAAAAATAGAAAAAAAAAAAAAAAAAAGAAAAAAAAATTGATAAAATCCATAGCCATACTTCATAACTTTTCCTCGCTCTCCTCCTCATATTTTCCCTATATTTTTGTCTTCTTGTCCAGTCCAGTGGTTCTAGAAAAGGAAAGCTGTCCGCCTTCCCCAATGAGCCCAATTAAAAACCCTCTTTCTCTCCGTCTATCGATTTCTGTCTTATTCCACTCACCTGCCAAAAAATATAACCAAAAGAATAGAACCAAGAGACAAAAACTCTCTTGTTTATGACTAACTTTTCAATTCAAATAAAAATTAAATGGATAGAGAAACAGGTCGAGTTGAAAGAGATAGAGAGAGAGAGACAGAGACAGAGACAGAGGTTTTTTTTTGTTTTTTTTTTTTTTGGAATTTGGGTAAATGATAATAATGATCAAATTTCAAAACTGGGGATTAGAAGGAAAGAGTGTGAAGAAAACAGAATTCAAAGAACAATTATTTATTATTATTATTATTATTATTGGCTAGAGAGGATAATAATTCCAAAAAAAAAAAAAAAAATTTACGACAGAAGTTATTTGAGTTGGAAAATATAAAAAAAAAATAAATAATAGTATTGTGCACGAGGCAAAACATGGAAATTTAATATTGGATGTTGGTCAAGTTATTGGAAGACAAAATAAAAAAAATTGTTTGGACGTCATTGTTTTGAGGAGTAAAGTTGAAAGTTGACCTGAAAATAGAAAGTCTGAGAAATAGAAAAGATGAGAATATGAAAAAAAAAAAAAAAATAAGAAAAAGCATCATTATTCTGATAGAAAATGATTGTTGGTGGGATTAAGTTACAAATAATATTTTTTTGATTTGTAATCGGAATTGAATAATAAAGAATCTCTAAATTGAGAACGTTATTTATATTTTTAATGGTCAAGAAGACGACTGAATCATATTACAATTTTTTGAATTCTTCAAATGGTCATCATCAAAAAAAAATGAGATTAAAGAAAGAAAGTTATTAGATGAAAAAGATTCTTGATTCTGTGTGTCTTGATTCTTGACGACTAATATTAGAATGGTTATAATTTCTTATTATTTTTTTTTAAATTTCTAGGGAGAGTTGAGGGCAGAGCCCAGGGTGAGCAACTGCCCATCTTTAGTTAGGGGATGGCCACAAGAGTCAGTGTCAATGGCGGACCCTCAGGTGTTGGGCTCCCAACTACATCCTCAACTAATAGTCATAGTAACAATGACCTCAGTCAAAATTTGGAAAGTAATTCAAGTTTCGACTCAGATCATGTTCCTTCATTTCTTACTGAATCCAGTGAGAATAAGAAGAAACGAAGGAAACAGTCTCGTCCCTCCCGTATCCCACTCTCTGAGTCTGACCTCAACCCCCTTAATCTCTCAAAAGGGGCTATGGCTGAAGAACCATTATTTATACCTCATCCACCTTTTGGTGCACTTTTTCCAAATCTCCCTGAAATCATGGGTGGTGGGGGTGGAGGAGGAGGAGGAGGATCACATGATTCCAACAATAGTAGCTCCAAGGAACAAGGTCTTGGAACATCTCTCCCACCAAATCGTATCTTTAATCCAGAAGCCTATTGTGACCTATGCAACAAAGAATTTTGCAACAAATACTTTTTAAAAACTCACAAGGCCAATAAACATGGGGTCTACTGTGACATACCTCCAACAAATGGTTCCTATCTTCAAAATTTACGCCCTGAAGACATGACGAATGAAATACGAGATTCAATTGGAAGACGGTCAGAAGTTACAAGTCATTCAAATAGAAATCTTGATGATACAACAAGTCGTATGAGTGAAGAAAATGATGGTGGAGATGAAGAATACCATGAAGGGGAAGGATCTTTTAATTGTCACTTTTGTGGAACTGATTTTCTTGTTGAATCTCAACTACGGAGCCATCTAGGAGAAAAACATGGTCTTTTGGTCCCACCTTTTCTTCTACCATTCCCACCTACAACCCCACCTCCTAACCAATCTTCACTGTTTGACCTGCCCAAAAACAGTCCGTCCGAAGCATTTGACTGCTCCCGCTGCTCTCGTTCCTTCTCAACTCTCTACCTCCTTAGAATGCATACTTCATACTTTCACCCACCTTCTCCTCCTACAAACAATAACAACAAAGAGGAGGAGTCTATTAAAGAAGAGTGTCTCAGTCCTGAAGAAATTGGAGAGACTACTTCAGACTCTGATGAACTTCGAAGACTTCAATCTATGATTCTTGATCTAAATCCACCTATTGGAGTAGAAGGTAGTGTCGTAAGTTGGAATCTTCGAGATAGTAATACTCTTACACTACCACTACCACCAACTGTACCAATTGCCAATACCACCAAAACAGCAGTATGTCCAATTTGTTCAGAAGAATTTTATTCGAGTTCATTTCTGGCTCAGCATATTGACCAAATTCATGGTGGAACGGGTAGTGGAGGAGGAGCCTCTCCTAATAAAGGGGAGGAGTCTCCAAAACCAAATTTAGATCCATTTCTTTTACCAGCAGTGGGATCTGCTACAAGTGGATCTTCTATTAAAAGTGAAAGGAGACCAAGTCCATCTCTTAGTCGAAGCTACTGTACTATCTGTCACAAAGAACTTTGTAACAAATATTTCATGAGGACACACATGCTCAAGATGCATGGGATAAGTATTGAGAGTTCCACTGGACTTGGTGGAGTGACCTGTGACATTTGTAACAAAGAACTATGTTCCAAGTACTTCCTTAAGGTTCACAAACAAAACACGCACGGAATTATGGATGAAGGGCCTTCTCCACCTGAACCCGAACCAATACCACTGATACAAACACAACAACAGTCACCTAGCCCTGATTCTGCTCCACTCGACCTCCATGCTCCTTCAGAAGGGTGTACTATCTGTTCGAAGAGATTCCGAAGTGTCAAGTGGCTCAAGAACCATCTTCTTACTGACCATGGACAGGAAGGCAAGGACACATGGAAAGTCACCAAAAAGACATCTGGTTTCTCACCCAAAACAAATAAATCCAAGTAAACCACAATTTTCATTTTCATTTATACAGGGTTGTTAGGTTAAAGTTGTTTTCAATCTTAGAAAGCATGACATCATTTTTTTTTACACTTTTCCCATCAACAATAAAATGTTGGGAGGAGCTACGATAAAATTGGAGAAAGTGGGTGCAAAAAAAAAGATTAATCACTCTGTATTCTTCTAAAATATAAAATAGAACAGGAAAATATAAAATAGGAAATCAATCAGAGAATGAAATTTTATAAATTTTTTTATTTTAACATATTTTTTGTTTTTAAATTAATAAAATACTCTTATATTTTCTCTACTGTGTGGTACTGTGAGTCCAAAGTCAGGTTTTTCTCCTTGTCGAAGAGAAAGTTAGAGTAGAGAGGCCTAGAGTGAGAGAAAATTGAAGAATCAATGCATCTCAAGTTCCCACGCTTTCTCTTTACTTTTTCCCACTACATTTCACTCATTTTCTAATTTATTTTTGAAAATTCTAAACAAAATAAAAGAAATCAGAATAATTTTGATTTTGATTTAGGTTGATAGTGTTTTAGTCTAAAAGTCATAAATATTAAATTAGGAAATTCTAGAATATTATTATTAATTTTTTTCTCTTCAAATTTTGTCAATGATTTTTTCTATAGGAAATTCATAAAGGTTGTAATTTCCTAGTACTAGAAAATTTTATTTGGGAAGAAATATCTAATTAATAATCATTGAAGAGCTAAAATGTATAAATTTATATTAATTATTAGATTGAAAGCTGTCGAGTTTGAGAGTTTCATTCCTATTAATTATCCATTAATTTACTTTGAACATTTGAATTTGAATATTTTCTGTAATCATTTATATTCAAGAGTTTCAAATCATTATACACCTGTTTCAATGTCCTCATTATCTATTGTTTCACCTGTCCTCTTAAAGCCCTATCGTCCTCATTTCCACTAATTATTTCAAATAATGCTCTAACGACCACAACATATTTTCAATTTAATTAAAAAAAAAAAAAAAAAAAAAAAAAAAAAAAAANGTGAAAATGAGACTCACTTATTTTTTGGGATAATTTTTTTTTTTTTTTTTTGAAATTTAGTTATTATTTAAGTTTGATTTGAAAAGGATGAGGTTTGATATTGTAAGGAATTAAATAATTTTTTTTTTTTTTTTTTTTTCCCCATAGGTCACGAGGAACAAAAACACGTAACGGTATTTCAGAAGAAGAGATTGGACCACAGAGAATGATGTTGGATCCATTGAGTTTGTTTTTTGGTAAAATGGAAGGTGGAGATGGTGGAAGTGGATCACGAGTCTACCGTTGTAACTACTGTCCATTTACAACATCCCATTTGGTCTATCACTATGCCCATGAACGGACACATACCGGTTTGAGTACTTCCAGAATCCATCAAGAAATAACACCCAATGCCTTCCAGTGTCCCATGTGCTTCCAAGGAATTGGGACACTTGAAGCCTTCCAACAACATCTCTTTAGTCATGGAATGTTAGCACCATTTCTTCCACCTCCTCCACAACCTCCAACTCCACTAACTCATCAACCTATGTCACCAGAATTTAAAAATCAAACTCAAACTCAAATCCCAACATCATCAGAACGGAAGAGAAAACGTTTAGTCTTCCGATGCTCTGTTTGTAAATTAACTTTTGGAGAAAGGGCAGCATGTTTGGGTCATGTTAAAAAAGATCATCATACACCTGGACGTCGACGAAGGAAACATCAAAAAATTTTTAGATGTCGAAAATGTTCCTTTACAAGTGGAGCCTATGCCAAATGGAGAGTTCATTTTAAAGTTCATCATGACCGTCCAGCAAAGGTAAGGATAAAAAAAAATGTTATCATATCATCTTTGAACATCTTTGGATCATGACTCACTGGGTCATAACTTCAAGAATAAGTTGTAAGTAGATCCAAATGTAATAACAACACCTTCATGGATTGTTTTCTTTTTTGTTTTTTTGATTTTTTTTTTTTTTTTTTTTTTGATTTTTTTAGATGTTTGAAGTGCTGGGCGGTGGGAGCGGAGTGGTTCTCCAGAGATTCTTATTGGGAGTTGGAGAAGAAGAGCCGTTCGTTCCGTCACTTGTCTACCTCCCGGTCCGAGCCAAGGTCAATGAGAGTCGTGAGGTGTCCTTTTCCCTAACGCCACGGTCCTGAACCCCCCTTTTTGTATTATGAAGAAAGAGAGAAAGAGGGACCACCCACTGAGAAAATCAAAGCGGCGTGTTCGTTCTGTTCAAACTACAACGACTGTGATGAGAACACGCCTTTGAGATTACCAGTGAAACACTGCTAGTCTGCCCTAATCGACTTTACTTTAAAAGAGAAAACGGAAACTTAACACTGTAACTAATTTAAAAAAAAAAAAAAAAAAAACTATTATGCTACTATGACCTAGTCAACTTAATTAGTCAGACGAAAAAGGAAAGAGAAGCCCTTAACTACACTCTAAATCCTAAAAAAAAACTATTAATTAATTAAGATTTAGACAAGATCCTTACCAGGGTCTTTAGTTAGTTTTTTTTTTTTTTTTTTTTTTTTTTTTTTTAATATCAATATGATTTTTTGAAAAAGACCCTGTAGATAATTTACACCACTTAATTCAAACTTTTGACCTCTTTGAGTTGAGACAAAAAAAAAATTTTGTGATTAGTCATTNAAAATGTAAAAAAGTAAAAAAAAAAAACGGTTCCTACCTCATCAGGTCATGAGAAATAATATCGACAGGTAGGATTATGATTATGATTATGATTATTATGATTATAAAGTTGTGCTAAGGACTTTGAGAATAGGAAACCGAGACTTGAGGACGTTTAAAATATTGTTTGAAACGCCTTTGAAAGAAAAACAAAACCATCGTTTTTACTTAAGCATTTGTTCATTAGATTTCCTAAAAAAAACGGAAATAGGAAAAAAAAATTGGAAGTATATCATTTAGCCAATTAATTGATTCATTAATTACTGAGATTTTTACTACGCAATTATTTCCCAATTATCACTTCTTTCCTTTTTTTTTTTTGGATAAGAAGTGATGCGTCGTTGTATTCATATTCCCATCTGGCAAAAAAATATAAAAACTCATCCATATGGAAATGAAATTTTTGAATTATAAATGCATCCAGGACCTTTTTTCCCTAAATTCAAATTCATTCAAAAACATCTGGCTTTTTTTGAAAAAAAAAGAGACTCTTTTCACTCAAAAAGAAAAATCCCTTTTTCCTTTGTACTTTTTCATTTTTTTTTTTTTTTTTTAAAAAAAAAAAAAAAAAAAAAAATGAAAAAAAATAATAAGTTGATGTATTGTAAGTGAAAGAGCCCTTGGCTTTGGAATGACTGAAGGGAAAGTCCGTTTTAAATTTCTTCCAATTCTATGTATTACTAAAGTGAAACTCCAAGTGCCTCTCATTAAAGCAAGGCAAAGGTTTCCCTTTTCTTCCCCTAGCCTCTAAAAATCAATTCAAATTCAAAATTATTGGAAAAAAAAAAAATAAAAATAGGACCCTTTTTTTTTCTCCCCTTTTTATGATTTACCCAATTTTTCTCCATAAATCGGGATTTTTAGTTTTACCTCGCCTGATGCCTGAGCCTCATTTCAATAAATCCGAGAAAGGATTCCTCCCTTAAGCTTCCCTTTATTATTATTATTATTTTTTTTTTCTTCTTCTTCTCTCTGTTCAATTCCAAATAATGAATGCTACACAAGTAAAAAGGATTTTTGAGTATACAGTTTCATATTTTTTCCATGTTTTTGGTTATTTTGTTTGGTCAAGTGAAAGCCAAAGGGTTGAGTCACCCTTTTTTTTTTTCTTTTTTTTTTTTTTTTTTTCTTTTTTTTTTCTTTTTCATTTCAGAAAAAATCGACCTCGATGATTCGGATTGAGATTAATCCTTAAACCCCTTATTTTTCAAAAAAAAAAAAAAAAAAAAAAATTTTCCACATCTTTCAAACCTTTGAATGAATTATTATTACCTTTTCTTTTGTATTTTAATCACGACGCACGTGGCGATTACTATTAAATCATTTTTCATGTCCGGAAGAAAAAAATACTTTTTTTTTTTTTTGATTTTTTCTCTACTTTTTTTTTTCAAAAAAAGGAGAAAAAAAAAGAAACTAATAAGTCTCGCGTGAGCCCTACATTTCCAAAAAAATTACTAGAGTTTTAACAATAGGATCGATTAAACCCGGATTAAGAATGGGATTGGAAATTTTGAGTATTAAGGGGATGATTAGTTTCCATACAGATGAATTTTTTTTTTGTTTCATTAAACCTTTTGCTTTAACGACGCAGGCGCCTCATAAACTTAGCAAATTGTTAAAAAAAAAAATTGTCGTTTTTTATATTTCTTCCATCTGGAAATCAACTATGCAACCAAGTGCAAAATGTCATTTTTTTTCTTCTAAATAATTGAAAAAAAAAAATAAAATTTAAATTTGCTAAATAATTTACTAAATTTAGTAAATTTAGTAAATTTAGTTGACTTTGGCATTTAGTCACTCTTCCTTAAGAGATATTACTACTTATTAGTTAATTTATAAGTAAATTGATTTCTTACTATGCTTTAGCAGGATCAAATTTATTGAGTTATTTGAAATGTAGGTCATGTGAAGGTCATTATAAGAAAGATTGTTTTAAATTACAGACTGATATAGGGATCCCTCCAATACAAAATGCTTCCTAGATCCAACGGGTAACATTTCCAGGGACTTCCAACAACAAAAAAAAAAAAATTTTTTTTTTTTTTCTTTTCCCTAGGATTGTTCCAAAAAAAAATCCAATTGTTAAACATAATTTACCCTGGTTTCTTAAATAATAATTATTATAAGAAAGTAGAGAGAGAAAGAGAGAGAGAGAGAGAGAAAGAGTTCTGGTTTTCTCCTGGACTCTCGTCAATCTACCGTCACTCGACAGACACAGGGTGCTTTGTTGACTTTCTCTGAGTGACGGAGAGTTGACCAGAGAACAGTGAGGGAATTCAAAAAAACGAAAAAAGAAAAAAAAAAGAAGAAAAAAAAAGAAAAAAAAAAAAGAAAAAAGAACTACAAAAATCAATAAGAGTTCCTAAAGTCCTCCAGTCAGGATAATGAAAGATGCCTCGCAAAGGGTTCCATTACAAGAATTGTAAATTGGCGGGTGGAGACACGCCGGGAAAAAATGGAGAAAGTTAAAAGTTAGAAATAACAACAAAAAAAAAAAAAAAAATTTTTTTTTTTTTTTTTTTTTTTTATATTTGATTAGTAGAAATTTAGTAAATCTAAAAATATTCTTCCGAAGGATTCGGATTCCTTCAAAGTGGGCCTTAGTTTCTCTTTACTTTTGTGATGAGATGAAAAAAAAAAAAACTACAAGTATAATTACACATTTGAACCTTAGGCGGTGAAAACTAAGGGGCCACTTGGGGGGAAGGGAACCCGAGAACGTCGACACGCATTCTCGGGTTCAGTCATTGTTATTAATAAGCACTAACTAGCCTATTAGCTATGCAGTTTTTTATAACTGCTTAAAGTCTCTTTTCTTCAAGAAATTTACCTTACTGACTGAAGAGTCCTTGGAAACGGAGAGTAACAACAACAACACCAAAAAAAAAAAAAGTAAAAAAAAAAAAAAAAAAAATTTTTTTTTCAAATTATTATTATTGAGTTTTCAATCATTTTTTGAAGTTGTCCAAGGGCTCATTCAAATCCAAAGATAGTACTCTCGAATTGAAAAGAGACTTTTATTATTATAAACTGAATTTTTGTTAACAATGAAAGTCAAGAGAAGAGAAATCAAAAAGAAAAAAAAAAGAAAAAAAATTATGAGTGACTGAGGAAGCCTTTTTTGTATCTGAAAAAGTCAAAAGCTGAATCTGTTCGTACCCTATAAATGACTTAAGTTTAATTGTAATTAAGTGAAAAATTAGTTAATTAAATGTAAGGAAAGAGTCCAAAATCCTCATCACTTTCTCTTCTTCTCATCATCCCTTGAGGTAGGTGGTAGAGGTATGATTTAAGGGACTCTGTGCCATTGGCCCGTGCCTCTTTCTGTTACAATTTTGAACCGGCAAAGGTTGTTGAAGTGCCACGGGGTTCCGGCTGACGGCACAACTGTTCCCTTGTCTACTCTTTACCTATCTCAAAGGATTATAATTTTTAATTATAAGCAACTTAATGAGATAAGTGAAAAATATGTAATTTAGAATCTTTTTAGATATTATTAATTATTTACTATAAATTAATTAAGTAGGAGTGGGGTCAACTGAAACTGAAGGAGAAAAAAGGGGGAATCTTATTTTGATACAATGGGACGCGGCGAGGCGTCCTCCTCCCACAACCCCATCTACACAGTTTTAATGAAAATAACCAATGAGAAAATCAGTATATTATAGTTAATTATTATTATTATTATTATTATTATTATTATTTTGATTTTAATAGTTTTTAAATTATTAATTATTTATAGTACTGTCATTTTTAATTTTTATTCTGTAGTCATTTAAGTCAATTTTGTAGGATCTAATAGTGAATCCTTTTAATGTTAGGTGGTAGTGGGGGTGTATGGACGGATGTGATGTGGCTCAGACCCTTTTCGATGCCACCGCCACTCACCCCTCATAGTGCTCTAATAACTCATATAAAAGTTAAAGAAAAAAAAATAAAGAAGATGTTTACATTCTGTCGAGGAGCCTTAAATGAATTGGAAAGAACTTTTTTATTATTAATTTCAAAATGAATTGCTTTAAATATTTTAGAAATGGCTAAATATATTATTAGAAACAATAGTTGGAAGATGTACAGTATGGTTGACATTAAAGTTTATTGTGTTTTCTAAGCTTTTACTAAAAAATTACTAAGGTGACTTAATGCGCCTGTAGAATCAAAAAGTGGAGGGAACTTAGCCAACATGGAACAAATTGACAACAACAGAAGTTAAAGGAGCGGGTTGGGTAATCAGTATTTATTTGATTTAATCACTAGGTCAACCATTGATTGATTCATCCATAGTGATGATAACTAAATTGACCAGGATTTGGATTAATCTCAAAACTTAATAAGATCTTGAAAATAACTCAGAGAAAGTTCCTTTTCATAAATTTCTGATAATGAATTTAATTTGTTTTGGATTCTGAAAACTAGTGTATTCATGAAATTCCTTATATTCAGAATTTAACATTCCAGTTTATGTTAAAATTTAGTGCTGAGTTAAGTGGATTTCAATTCAGGTTGCAAACTTTATTCTTACCCAAGGACAGTGATGGCCCATCACGTCCACATAATCTACACTGGTGAATTCTGAAGAAAAACTTACATTAATAACCTAATCTTCAGAGTAGAAAATAAATTAAATTTAGTATCAGGAATTTATGAAAACGAACCTTCGGTGAGTTATTTTCAAAATTTTATTAAGTTTAGAGGTTAATTTAAATCTTGGTCATTTTACTTATAACTATGAATCAATCAATCAATGGTTGAGCTAGTGATTAAATCAAATAAATACTGATTACCCAACCCGCTCCCTTAGCTTTTCATTTGTTGTCAATTTTTTGCATGTTGGCGAAGTTCCCTCCACTTTTTGATTCTACGGGCGCATTAAGTCATCTTAATCATTTTTGGGTAATGGCGAAGAAAGCACAGTAAACTTTAATGTGGAACATACTGTATGTATAACTTATGAAACAAAATTTAAATGTTAGACTCCTCAGAATATATAGTTTGATCATAAATTATGTTTCATAAGAAACAAACTTGGAGAAAGTATGTGATTTTGTTTTGTTTTTCACAGATAAAGATGTTAAATTTTTTTCTGGAAAAATACTATACAGTTTGAGAAAGGGCATTGAAAAGTAGGATACAAAGTTAAAAAAACCAAGTCTTTAGTNCACTCAGAACATATAGTTTGATCATAAATTATGTTTCATAAGAAACAAACTTGGAGAAAGTATGTGATTTTGTTTTGTTTTTCACAGATAAAGTTGTTAAATTTTTTTTTGGAAAAATACTATACAGTTTGAGAAAGGGCATTGAAAAGTAGGATACAAAGTTAAAAAAACCAAGTCTTTAGTATCAATATATGAGAAGTTATATTGTTTTTTTTTTTTTGAAAATTCAAATTATTATTGGATCTTCTTTTGAAACAATGCCCATCTCTTAGTACATTGTCTCAAAATAAGGTCCAAGAATTTCAATTTTCAGAAAAAAATTGATAACTTTTATTCTAGTGATTGTAGAGTGTTGATTTTTTTTTTACTTTGTTTCACTACTTTTGGATGATCTTTCTGAAACTGATAATTACTTTCTCCAAAAAAATATTCTAATCAAAATGCTGGTTGACTATGAATTACAAAGTCACTACGATACAATCAATTAAAAAGGCAGTGCTTTCTTCAGAAAAAAGGATATGGGTGTCAAAAGTCTCTTCCCGTAAGCCTTTCGCACTAAGTAGTCGCGCTGTAATGGAGATCGAGAGTTATTGTCTGGTGCTAAATGTTAACTTTCTCCAGTTGATTTTCTCAAAAGTAGCCTTTTAAACGAATGCTTTTTTCACTAAAGAAGTAAAAAAAATTATATAAAATTTACCGTAACATGGAATCCTTCAAGTAGACATGTAGCATTTGTGAATTTTTTTTTTTACAAAAGTCATATCATTGGATTGAACATTTCATTTTATTAATTGAATATGGATATCAATTATACTTAAGGCTGAAATTCAAACTCTTGTATTTTTACAAATACGAATTAATCAAAATAGATTTCGGATTCATATACCGGAAATCAAAAAATTATACTAATACTTTATGAAGTCTCTTCATTCTCAATTGACTTTTCTCACGCTCGTTTCCTTAACTTTGTAAATCTAAAATCCGGAAATTCTCTTTTCATTTTTATTTTCTTGAATATAAAAACTTATTTTTCATACGTCTAAAAATTTTCAATTTTAATATGAATTAAAATCATTATTTAAACATTATTAGATTTTATTAAACCTTTCATCATTTTTAAGACAAAAATCTCTAACCGGGTCACCTATCGTAAACGGTGTTTAACACTCGAGTATCAGTAGGTTAATGTAAGTAAATAATAATATAATTTTTTTCAATTTTACAATAATTTTCATTTTTTTTTTCTTTTCAATTTTGATCTTTAAGACTATACATAATTAATATACACAATGTGTTCAAATAAGAAAGAGAAAATTTGAAAATAGAATTAACATTGGAAACAAACTCTAACAAATTAGAAGACTCTTGCGAGACATTTTTACCTAAGAAGAGTTGAAGAAAAATAATTTTTCATAGCAACGATTTTCAGTAACTTGAGCAGTTCATAAAGTGTGAAAAAGTGTCACATAGAGTAAATTTTAAATTTTACGTAAAATCATTTCTCAAAAATTTCGTCTTCTTATTTGAACGCACTGTATATATTTCAAAGGAGAGAGTAAGCTCTTGCCGACCAGTTCATTTTCTGTTGTGCCTATATATTTCGGAACTCTTCTTTTTTGGAAAAACTCAATAATTCATCAAGCCTTCCCCATTGGACACATGAGACATCGGATGAATTTGAGCACTGATTATTGGTTCGGAAGTTTGAACAAGAAAGTCACCAATCCACAGAACAACACATCCGATGATGAACAACATGCTGATGAAGAAGAGGATATAATCCTCTTCTGAATTCACATAATATTTATTATTCCTTTTTCAGGATTATGAATGAAAGTCCTTATCATTCTAACATTTATTTATTTCCAACTGACCAAGATGATTTTTTTTTTGTCAAATTTGATTATTCAAACAGTACATTTCGTCTTGAACGTCATGATTCATGAAAAAGTCCTTTTTTCATTTTTCAGTCCTTCCCGCCATCGAACCCAGGACGACCAGTTGAGTGAAATACATTCTAACCATTGGACCAACTAGCTCGATCCAATCTGAAGACTAATAATAAGATTGGGATATTATGCATTTATGAATGATTAATAAATTTGGCACAAGAACAAATATTTTGTTTCCACGGAAAATGTAAAATGGCTCTTTCATCATGTTCTGTTTTTTTCTTTTCTTTTTGAGTATCGCAGTTTTAAGTAGAGTTTAGATTATAGTTCATAGTTTCCTTAAATCTAGCAATTAAAAGTGTGAAGAGAGAGAGAGAGAGAAACATTTTTTTTTTGTTGGAATTGACAAGACGAACGAACAATTAAATTTAAGAGTGAACAACTAAGATCATTTTTTTTTAATTAATATGGTAATAATGATTAGGAATATTACGAAGAAAAAATCATATAGACATGTCCACTAACTCCCTCTAGTTACGATAGAATAAAAACTACAACCTCTTACTCGAATTATTCTTTTTTTTGACGGAAAACTGTATTAATTTTTGGAATGCAAGTAAATGGTAATAAGTTTAGAAGGTAAACAACAGCAACAATGGTAACCTTTGGTTTACCTTCGAGGAATGGTCAGTTGAAAGTACTGAGACTGCGCATCAAAACAAATAAATGTTTACGGCGCAGTCTCAGTCCTTACTTTGGGGCCAGAGTCCTTCCCTTAGAAAAATAGGCTCTGTATTTCTCCTTTATCAAATTACTAGAATTATACATTTTTTTTTCTCTTTGTTAATCTCGATCTCTGACTGGGGGAGGAAGGGGATTAATTATTTTTAGGGATTTTTGGATTGTTAAGTTTAGGCCTGTTCATTTGTTGGAGGTGTATTTGACATATTTTTTTTTTGTTTTTTTTTCTTTGTGGTTTACTTACTACCATTATTATTAATATGGAAAACTTTTTAACTCATCTGGACTAAAATTATTGAAAAGAAATTTAAATAAATTTTTTTTAATTTAAATAGTAAGTATATAGGCATAATTTAAAAAAAAAAGAAAAAAAAAGGACTAATAAGTCTGAGAAACAACGTTATTAAGGGCGTGGTTTGGAATTTTGGAATTGGAGAGGGATGAGATTATATTTTTTGGCATATAATTGTTAATTTTAATAAGATTCGAAAAAATCCTTTTCGTCAATATTAGTATAGTACTGGAGAGGTCCTGATATGTTGGAAATGGGTGGGATTTAACCTGAATAGGAACAACCAATCAAATAAAAGAATTAGGGGGGTAAAATATTTAAAAAAAATTGATTTTGCGGGATGGTGAGCGTGAGAAAGCAGTAAGACAAGATAGGTTATATAATAAGGACTAAAACCGGAAATCAAACAACTATAATAAAAAAAAAAAAAAAAAAAATCAAAAAAATCAAAAAAATCAAAAAAAAAAAAAAAAAAAATGAATATAAAATAATCGAAATAAAAAATTGAGGAAACTTAAATTTAAAATTTAATGACTCAAAGTTATTTGAATATTGCTTAACTAACAATAAATATTTTGTGACAAGAGACAAAAAACTGAAAGGAACCTCGTATGGCCACCATCCTTACTAAAACTACACCTACAAAATAATTGAACGATACTCATAATAATAAATTAGGTAGGGAAATAGGGAAGAGATGAGGGGGGGAAAGTATTAAATTAATCATAAATTGGCTATGGCTGTTAGCCAAAAAGTTAAATTGACACACAAATCAAAAAAGAAACTAAAACTAAAACTAAGAAGAAGTTACAAATAACAATGAGACATGAATCATATTTACAATTACATAGTGGGAGATGGGGAGGGTGGGGGAGGGGGAGGGGCAAAAAAGAATGAAGTTAGTAGGGGAGGGAAATTTGAATTTTTTTTATAACGTTTCGTTATCATCATTTTTGACTAGGTTTCCTAGACCTATTGTCCAGCCTGATGACCTCTCCACAAAAAAACCCAAGGCCTTCCTGTTACGTGTCATAATTAAAACTAAAAATAATCATGAAATAGACACACGCATGCGTAAAAAGATCTAAAATCTTAAGAGCTAAAAAGTTTGATTCAAAAACTATAAAGAGGAACAGAGTAAGTAATAGCGTAAAGAGAGAAAATAGTGAGAAAGTTTACATAAAGAAAGATTTTCAACCAGAGACAGAATCACCTTTCTTTTCTCTCTGTTGTTGTTGTTGTTGTTGTTTTTTTTGTTTTTTGTTTTTTTTTGATTTGACCTCAGTTGACCTGAGAGGTTTGAGAGAGGGAGGAGTGATAGGGGGGTTGTGCGATTCTTGTCAAACAATCTCAGTCTCAGGTATCTTGATTGGAAAAGTAGAGGAGGGGTCTTAGCTATCAACGACAATTCTTTCTAGAGAAATTTCCATGTTTATCGTAACAAAGAGTTTTATAGGAAAGTGAGATTCTGGCGTTTCTTAAGAATAAAGTCCGAGTCCCCTCCTCCCACTCCCAGAATAAGAGACCCTTCAGTCACCCCCATCCATTTGCCTTTATGACTAGGAATATTTGAGACTGAGAGCACGGGGTTGGCCAGGTGAGGCGAAAAGTGACTAGTTGAGCTTTCCTCGGATAGGACATTGGATGAGGGTGACTTGTCGAAGAGAGTGCGACTGTGCGTGGGACTAGCAAAGAGGAAGAGGAGGATAGGTCATCCTCATTCTCTGGGGATCTTGATTGGAGGAGGGAGGGAAGGAGGATTCTGTGTCATTTGAAGAGGAGGAGGGGTGTAGAGTGGGAATTTTTTTTTTGAATGTCGTCCAATTGACTCCTTATGATGTTTTGGTTTTATTGGTTTTGAATGAAACTTGGAGAACACGATTGCCAAGGGTGTAGCCGTTGAGTGACTGAATGGCCACGACCGCTTCATCATAGTTGGTCATGGTTACAAAACCAAATCCTTTACATTTGTTTGTCTGGAGGTCACGGATAACTTTGACACTTTGTACAGCGCCAAAAGGTCCAAAGAGTTGCCAAAGAACATTTTCTTCTGTTTCAGGTGCAAGGTTGTAAACAAAAATGCACCATCCAGCTCCATTCATAGCATTTCCTGGAATGACAGTATTGGCAAGGAGATCACCTGCCAGCGGTGAGTACCTATAAAATAAAAAAATTGGACAGGATAAGTTGGACGTGTTGGTGGGTGGGCCGTGTGGGAGGCGGAGCTTAGCTTCGACTCGTAACAACTACTTGGCGGGAGCTAGCTGGGGGAAATTTACAAATTCGAAACAAGTGGAAATAAAAAAAGTAAATAAGAAACGGCCAAACCCAAAGTTCTGATTCAGTTACTGACCTCTGCAACCCTTTGTTTATGGCCAGCATGGCCTTGCCAGTGCTAAAAAACAAACAGAGAAAAAAGTAAAGCAAAGTAAGAACCAAACGTAATGACGACGGGAGCGACAACGAGAAATCTAATAAGTTAGATTACGCCATGAAAAAGAGAGAGAGAGAGAGAGAGAGAGAGAGAGAGAGAGAAAAATGAAAAGAATTAACTCAAGGAACCAATAGGACGCGAGAGGATGGATACTTTGTTAGGATAGGTATGGGAAAATCCGTTAGATGGAAGTAGTAAAGGTTGGAGATGAGCTGCGCTTGAGCTCACCTGGAAAGTGGAGAAAGGGGTATGTACCGCAGTCGGCCAGTGGCATGATGAATCGGTCCTCCGAAACGTCTCGCCGCAGCTGCGGCTTGCGGTGCTGCTAAGTAAGCTGCGAGCGGCGGAAGAGCTTTGGAGTTGCTACTTGGATTGTTGGCGAACTTGACAGTGACGGGTTCAGTGGAACCCTTTGGAATGGTACCGTTCAACTCCTGGATAGCACGCTCTGCCTCAATTCGCTGATCAAATCGGATGAATCCTACGCCTTTCGAAAGTCCTGTCCCATCAGCAGAAATGAAACAACAAAGGAGACATAAAACATAAACTCAGCTTCTAAAGTGTCAACTACAAACCAACTGATACTCGACCAACCAAAAAATAACGGGAGGTACAGGGATCAAATGGTCTCTAATTCAGTTACCACTGTCTACTCACCGGTAATGTTGTCGCAGAGAATACGGGAAGTTATGATTCGTCCAAATGGTGTAAAAAGACTCTCCAATTCTTGTTGAGCCATATTCTTTGGGAGACCGCTTACATAAAGATTGGCTCCTTTTATAGCTTCACTACTTGGCCGAGCATATGATACCTAAAACATCAAATAATATTATATTTCATATCATTAACTCATTCATTCACACCTTTTCTTCCTAACAGTCAACAACTCTCGTATTTACTATTTTTATCTTTTTCTCATTAATTTAAAAAGAAAAAGTATCAATTTGTCAACTTTTAGTAAACTTAAGACACATTACCTCACTACTTTCTTTCAGAATCTTATCATCAGGTTTCGTAATTCAATCTTTCTTTCTATTGTTCTTTTTTAAACAAAATGTTGGCAAAGTTCCCCCCTTTTACTACCCCACAGAGAGTATACATGATAACCGTGTGACAAAAAAGAAAAACAACGTTTGATTGACAGAAGATTTACCAAAGAAGAAAGAAAATAATATAGTAACTTAAGGTAAGAAGTACCTTTATTGTTTTATTTTGTAAGCGAAGCCCGTTGAGAGTGTTGATAGCTTTTTCAGCATCTTCTGCACGGTGGTAGTTGACAAATCCATAGCCAAGACTTTGGCCTGNAAGGTTTTAAGAAGTACCTTTATTGTTTTATTTTGTAAGCGAAGCCCGTTGAGAGTGTTGATAGCTTTTTCAGCATCTTCTGCACGGTGGTAGTTGACAAATCCATAGCCAAGACTTTGGCCTGAAACCATCGAAGCATCTAAAAAAGTAATAATAATAATAATTATTAATTATTATAAAGGTTTATAATTTATAAAAGAAATTAATTTGTATAGGTTATGACCTTCAATCACCAACTCACCCGTCACTTTATCACGGATCAATTTGCAGGATTCAACTTCACCAATAGATGAAAAGAGTGATCGTATTTCTTCTTGTGTCATCGTCTGTGGTAAGTAATTTACGATAAGATTCGTCTTACTCTCTTCGAGTCCATTACTTCCATTGGGTGAGGCTGCTGAGCCAGACAAACTCATTCCACAACTGACATGAATAGATCCATTGGCTTGTGGTGAACTTCCAGAAACATCCATACCATTTTGCATCATGGTGAGTGGTGAGGTTGGAAGCGTGGAATTAGAACTACTATAACAGGAAGGGTCAGTGAGAAGAATCGGAAGTCCTTTCTTCCCAATCCCACCAGAACTACAAGCACTGAGGAACCAACCACCAGATGAAGAAGACAAGAGTCCACTTGGAACCAAGTCCACAGGATACCTAAAATAAACCAACCACCACTGCCCATCAGTCCACGCACTCTCAAAACACTCAAAATCAACACGCCTCCAATAACTTTCTTTTTTAAACTTTCTCTTCCAAAATACATCTTTCCATTCTCTCTACAACTTGACAAAACTTGATAGTCGTCCCTTTTCCCTTTTCCTAAACTTATACTTACTACTACTACTAGTAACTCCAACTTTATATGGACTTTAGCCAAATCTCTCTCGTCACTGGCTAAATACTTACTACACAGTCGACTACCGTGTATAAACTTGGAATTCTTAAAAAAAAAATTTTTTTTTTGAGCTTTTTTTCTAGTACTTAAGTATAACTAAAGTCAACTGATGCTGAAATGCTGAAATACTGAAGTGCTGAAGTCCTGAAAGGAAACTACTGGTGACCTTTATTATATTACTCTACAACTATGAACAATTTTCTAGTCTACTACTACTACACTATTGACTCAGTTTCTTAATAACTTTTACTCTCCACAAAAACTAAGATTTAGAAGAAAACTAAATCCAAGTTTGAGAATGAAATTATATTTTTCATATTCTTTTGAATAAGTTTGGATAATGTTGAGGAACCGGGGAGAATTTGGGAAGGAGGATGTCGTTTTATTGAATAATAGGTTGAAAATATATGTTGGGAATTTGAACTGACTGAGATTGGAATAGAAAAAAATATAGAAAAAAAAGGATATGAAAGAGGGGGGATCCGGGTAAGAGAGAACTTTCAGACTTACCCGTTTCCCCCCCCTTAAAAATCCCACCGTGTGGAGTGTGGATCTATCCGAAAATGAAACTTAAAATAAAATGGAACTCAGGAGAAGTTCAAGTGACTACTACTTGGATATCGAAGTGTAGGAAATTTAGGGGAAGCGCAACGGGTGCAGCTGCAGCTGTTTCGTGTCCGTTATTCATCATCCTTATAATCAATATCTCTACACTCATTCCATTTGAATTTTACAAATCCTTCTTGATTTTTTTTTAGAAAAAGTATCTATAATTTTGATACCTTGGAGTTATACTAATAATAATAATAATATATGACCTACCTTGACCTCAAAAAAAAACAAAAAAATTTTATATTATTGAACAAACTGACCTACCCGTCTACTGGAATCAACATCAAGACAGTGAGTCGTCCCACAGAAAGAAAAATCAGTCTCTATAATATCTTTCAGTTTCAGTCTTTTGTTATAAAAATGAATCTTGATTATTATTTTATTTATTTTTTCTTGATTCTTCACTCTTTCACTTCTACCCGGTTCCCTTCTATTGTTGCCTGACGGAAGGACGAAGAAGAACTAAACCATGGATTTTTAGGAAGTGAAGCATCTGGATCTGACCTTAGCGTTGGGGTTAGATGAAGGAAGAAGGGTTCGGAGACTAACAGCTGAGCAGATGGCACGTGTAAGGGAACCAATCCCCGAACCCCGTCAACCGATACATGGCTTAATCAGTCTTCTTAATCACCCTTCCAAAGCTTAGTCAGACTCAGGAACCCTCAAATTCTACACAACAAAAGAGTTACCTAGGCCCTCAGAAATCCATAACCCTAACTCTCAATCAAAAATAATAAAATTCGGACTAGAATTCAATAATTATTGAATTCTAGTCAGAATAATTCAATTCCTATCTAACTCATATTCTAATATCTAGCTCTAGAATTTTTAGAATTTAAAAAAAATTTTAGAATTTTTAAAATTTTTTGAATTTTTAGAATTTTTAGAATTTTTAAAATTTCTAGAATTTTTAGATTTTTTTTTTTTTGTTTTTGGTAATAATTGTGTAAAAAATTTAAATCCGATTCTTCTTATCATCATCCTGATTTGATCACTTCTTGTTGTTTGAAATAGAGATTTATCCCAAAGGGCTCCATGTCTCATGAGTCCAAGACTTATAAGAACTGAGTTATATTTCTTGAAGACTTTAGTTTTTTTTTTCTTTTTCTTTTTTTTTTTAGGATCCTCTTCCTTCTCCTCGTCCGCATCACTGTGGATAATAAGACGGGTGACAAAAAGTTCTGAGTTCGGGTTTCAGTTCGGAGAGATCCGTCTACTACTGGTGTGGGCCTGAGTCTGATACCCGAGGATACAACGACGACGACGACGGGAGAAAAGCCGTAAAAAAAAATAAAAAAAAATAAAACCGAAGAAGACTCTCTCCCTCCGCCCAATGCAGACAAAAATAAAAAAAAACGGAGAAAGGAACCTCATTCAAATGGAAACGGCGTCCTGTCTTCCTTTCTCATTCCCACTTTTAGTAGATGGTTCCACCAGAATTTTGGAATTTTCTTGTTAGGATTTTGGAACCTTTGGATCTCAACTAGAGGGACATGGAAGCTTATTTGTAATCAGAACAGACAGGATGGTTCCCAAACGACGACCATTTCATTATTACACACAAACTCATCTCAATCCTTCCAATGAAAGAATGAATCCCTACTCCAATCAAATCTTCTATAATTCTAAAACCACCCGGCTTTTTTTTTTACCTTTTTCTTTCCAAACCTTGGATTAATCATACTAACCATTTATATATTATACATAAATAATACACCATAGTTTTCAACTTTTAGTATAATATAATTTACGCCATACTCCTAAACCTAATACCTAATCCCTAAAACCTAAAACCTAANCATACTCCTAAACCTAATACCTAATCCCTAAAACCTAAAACCTAAAACCCTTACCCTTTCAAACCATATATATATATATATATATNATACTAACCATTTATATATTATACATAAATAATACACCATAGTTTTCAACTTTTAGTATAATATAATTTACGCCGTACTCCTAAACCTAATACCTAATCCCTAAAACCTAAAACCTAAAACCCTTACCCTTTCAAACCATATATATATATATTATATCCATATTCTCCACAAAATTAATAATTATCACACCTTCAAACTTTTTTTTTATAANCATATATATATATATTATATCCATATTCTCCACAAAATTAATAATTATCACACCTTCAAACTTTTTTTTTATAATACCTTCTGCTCCTGGTTATCTTTCCATAAGGATTTATATACTACATACACCATTGATTACAGAACCGTAAATAATAAAATAGGATTTCACTTTATGTACCTTCATAATACCGACTTGGGACTTGAATAACCAACTGATATGTTGTTTGACAGTCTAAACTTTGATTCAAGTTTCAACGACTGAGGTAGATAATTACAAAATAAAAACAAAAATAAAACAAGTGAAAATAACAACTCTGTCTGTTTGAATCCCTTCTAAATAACGAAATAATAGGAAATAAATGTATAATACCACCTCAAATGATAAAAAGTAAAAAAATTTAAAATTTCCAATATTATATATTCTTTACTTCAAAATTTAAATCAAGTATTAGTATTAGGAGTAGTGTGGTTCATTACAAACTTCAATAACCAATTATAAAGTGACTCAAAGGAAACTTAAGTTATACGGTTAAAATTGAAATGAAAGGATTTAAAAAAGAAAATGAAAAATTTTAACTTTGTACTTATGAAAAAAGGGTTAAAAAACGAGAAGAAAAAGAGAAAAAAAAAGAGCGAAAAGAGAAAGAAAAAGAGTAAGGCGTTGGTGTATTGAGTAAAGTAAAAAAATTTGAAAAGAGAAAGGAAATTATTTTTCTTACCAGAATGTCTTGTTTGTTGAATTATTTGTGGGGATGAGGGTCGGTGGTAAACCAAGGGAACTTAAGAAACGGGAGGGAGCGACTTAAATAGAGAGCTGGGGGATGAGGGTGGGGTATTTTATTAAAATAAAAAGGAAAACTGAATTGAATTGAATGAATAATAAGTGAAAATAGGAGAAAAGAGAGAGAATTCTAAAGACCAAAAACGGACGTAAGAGAGAAACAACAACTCAGGAACAAGAGTCAACACCCGGGTGTGCAGCAACTAAATGACCCAACACCGCTCCCTTCCAAGCCTCTACTACCCAAAAAACCGAAAATGTCCGAAATCCCTCCTCCCCTTCAATTGACTAGTTCAAAACTACTTTCTCTTCCTTTTTTAATTCTCATCACTAAGATTTGGATTGGTTATGAAAAAAATAAAAAAGAAAAATGCGATATGAGTGAGTTGAAAAGGTCAAAGTAAGGGTTTTTTGAGGTCATTGGAAGGGTTGAGATGGATCTATTTGNCTTCCAAGCCTCTACTACCCAAAAAACCGAAAATGTCCGAAATCCCTCCTCCCCTTCAATTGACTAGTTCAAAAGTACTTTCTCTTCCTTTTTTAATTCTCATCACTAAGATTTGGATTGGTTATGAAAAAAATAAAAAAGAAAAATGAGATATGAGTGAGTTGAAAAGGTCAAAGTAAGGGTTTTTTGAGGTCATTGGAAGGGTTGAGATGGATCTATTTGAATTGGCGAAAGGAAGAAGAGGGGAAAGTTGGTCNGAATTGGCGAAAGGAAGAAGAGGGGAAAGTTGGTCGAAGAGAAAGGAGAAAGAAAATCGATAGAACCGAGGAATCCCTAGCTAAGGGAGAGCTGGAATGATTTTAAAAAGGGAAAGTTCTAACTTCGGCTTGAGGATCCGGACATTTCTATTCCTCTCCTGTTGATTCACCATCACACATTTTTAGACTTCCCTTCAATCTTACCGCCGGCCTTTCAATTCTATTCCTTTACTTCTCATTAGCTACATCAATTTCGTTTCAGAGATGGATCAAAAGACCACGGGCTAGGAATACAAAAAATAACTACTAACCGCGAACTATCATGTAGAAATGAAGATGAGGTATCAAGAACAAAAAATAATTAATTGTTCTTAGGCTTATGGTTATGGTTATAGTTATAGTTATAGGTTGTTAAGTTGTTAGGTTGTTAGGTTGTTAGGGGTTAGGGGTTAGGTACACTGAGAGGCAGAAAGGTACATGGGGGTACATGGGAGTGGTAATGAGAATGAGATGGGAGGTCAGATTCTTAAAAAAAAATTTGTTTTTTACGCGCTTTTTTTTTGAGTTAAAACTTTTTCCATGTAGCCATGNGGTCAGATTCTTAAAAAAAAATTTGTTTTTTACGCGCTTTTTTTTTGAGTTAAAACTTTTTCCATGTAGCCATGTCTATGCGCCTCACTGTATGTACATGAAACATTGATGAAACATGGATAGATTATAGATGAACAAAATATGAAAGAAATAAGAATGAAATTGATGAGATTGGATGAAATGTAAATGAAACGAATGAAATTATATGTNGGTCAGATTCTTAAAAAAAAATTTGTTTTTTACGCGCTTTTTTTTTGAGTTAAAACTTTTTCCATGTAGCCATGCCTATGCGCCTCACTGTATGTACATGAAACATTGATGAAACATGGATAGATTATAGATGAATAAAATATGAAAGAAATAAGAATGAAATTGATGAGATTGGATGAAATGTAAATGAAACGAATGAAATTATATGTACTCTATTAAGTTGTAGAAATAAAGAAGAAATGGAGAAAGTTATTCAATGTTAAAGGTTGTTACGGTGTTAATGTACAGTGCGACTACAAATTTAAAAGAGTATGGGAAGAGACTTTTGGATCCATGCCCACTTTGTTGGGGAAAGTAGTGTCTTTGTAATTGATTATTGTATCTTTGTAACAGGATTTTAACTGGAAGTTTTTATGGGGAAAGTATTAGACTCAGTTTTATAAAAATCATTCAAAAGTAGTGGAACAAAGTAAAAAAAAATCAAGGCTCTACGATTACTAGAACAAAAGTTATGATTTTCATAAAAATTGAAATATTTTGAACCTTATTTTGAGACAATGTACTAAGAGATAGGGATTGTTTCAAAAGAAGATTCAAAAATAATTTCAATTTTCAAAAACTTAGTATAATTTCTCTTACATTGATACTAGAGAATTGAATTTTTTTTTACTTTGTTATCCTATACTTTTCAATGCTTTTTCTCAAACTGTATAGTGTTTTCCCCCAGAAAAAATTAAAACTAACAACTATTTCTGCAAAAAAAAAAAAAAAAAAAAAAAAAAAAAAAAAAAAANACCTGCTTTTTCTAGTAAAAGGGCATGGGCTAATAGATTCGTTCCTATGAAACATAATTTATGGTCGGACTGTATAAAAATTTAGGGATTTGAAAATCCCTTATCTCACTCCATATAAGTACACATCTAAAAGATGTGAGTTTGATAAAGTTAAAACGGGAGTAAAATAAGGAACTTTTCAACCCCCTAATTTTTTATACATGCCTTTTAACATTGAATACTGTCAAACGTATATTCTTATTTCTGCCTAACAATGTACATAAAAAAACATATTATATAAATTCAGATGAAATATTGATAAAATAAACGTGAAACATGGAATACACAGTTGGAAAATAAATAAAATATGTAAACATAGATACTAGTAGTTTGAATAACATCAACCTATAGTTTAGTTTGGTTTCGATAATAAAAAATAAAAAATTTGAAATAACATAAAAATTACAACAGACTCAACTGTAGTAGTCCTAGTGATCAGTTTCTGCGTAATTATACCATCAACCCAAAGTTTGGTTATTCCTATTTATAAGAAAATATACTTACAATAATATTATTAGGAGATATGGGATTAACTACACAATTCTACCATAATTGAACTTAAAATAGATTTCATTTATAAAAAATCAAATTTTTTTTCTAGAAATACCTTCAAACTCCTCTTCACAGTAACTCGGATGATCCTCACGACAGAATTTCTGGAAATCCTATAGTAGAAGCGTAGCGCCGTTAACGCACAGGCACCCACCACTGTCCGGTGACGCTCACGTTGTCACACTCTGCACTATCGCCGAACGCGTCTCCTCTCTCGAACCGACGTTTCTAAAGCTTATTCCGCTTTCATTATCAAGGTAGAAATTCGAAAAAGCGCATTTTTCGGATAACTTTATGGCATAAAAAATATTTCATTCGATATCCTCTACGCGCAATTGAAAAAATAGAAGTTTTTAATGGAGGTAAAAATAAAAAACTAAATAAAAAAATTGTTATGAAACAACTTAAATGAATTCTAAGTAAAGTTTCCCTGACAACAATAACATGTTTGAATTTTACTTGAAACTTAGAATTTGTATTATGTGCAAAATAAAACATGTTACTTTTTATAATATGGATTAAAGATCCTATCTACTTATCCAAATAACTACATTACCGGATGGAAAAGGTTAAAAATCAATATACTAGAAATACCTATTATTGATTGTTACTAAAATCTAATGAATCCACTAAAAACCAATATAAAATATTTATAAAATGTGAAATTCTACAATAATTTTTTGGTAAAAACATGAGTCTAAAATTTGAGATGGTATATACCAGACAGATCTGAAGATTATATAAACGGTTTTAGTTTATTTGGGGAGGTTATAATGGAGTAAAGCACGACGGAGAGACAACTATCATGTCCCTCTCCCTTATGAATGGACAGAGATCATCATAAACAGAAATGGGCGATGGTCGTTTCATAATTCTCTTGTCTAAAAAGAATATAGTCATGCATGTCTCCATGTCATCGTCTCAGTCAACCAGTTTCATAGGAATAGTTCATATGAGACGTAGTGAAAGTTTTTCTAAATCATTGAAACAAAAATTATTGGATTACAAATACTTATACGTATGTCAGGAGAAGGTAAGATCAAGATTGGTCATTTTCTTAAGATTCTATTGGAGGAGAGAAAGACCTATAGATAGAAATAGAAATAAATGGAAGTAGACTATCGGTATCGGTATCGGTATCGATATCTCAATGAAACCAGAAGTGGTAGAAAGGGGGTGAGGATTTGAATTTTTCAAATTCATCATCATCACTAATATTAATAAACCTAGTAGTTGAATATGAAAATTTTCAATACTCAATTCGTAGTGGCAACTGGTGGAAAGTCATTTTGAAAAAGTACCAAAAAAAAAAGAAAAAAGTTTTTCAACTTTCTCTACAATCGTTCTACGAGTTAGGGATTGGTGAGAGTGAAAGTTTGTCCTGATAAGACACACGCAGATGGTAGCGTCAGGAGTGAGTGAGTAAGTAAGTATTGTTTAGGATTTAATTCTTAAGTTCAATACTGCACGGAAAAAAGAAATTACAACAAATTTTAAGATTTATGCTTTAAAAAAAAGTAAAAAAAAAAAAAAAAAATTTAGTTTCGAGCAAATTTTTTCTTGTTTTTTTGGTGACTAATATTCAATTGGTTGACATTACCCGCTAAATTTCGTACTTGAAAAAACAAACAAAAAAAAAACTTCAGAATCAAAGTTCCATTATTGAAGGTGGTGAAAGGTGATATTTTTATAAAAATAATGAGTTTTGGTGGCATGTTGTGAATATTCAAAAACAGACATTACCGTCGAAAGATGTAGAAATGAACTTTCACACTTTCACCGGAACCCTAACAACCTAACAACCTAGACCTAGGGATGTTAAGTGTGGGCGGTGGAAGCTTCATGCTATGAATAACTCCAACTTTCTCTTCAGCCTATTTTTTTTTTCTTCTTCTTATTTCATTCTGCAGAGATGAGTTTCTACTTTCTTTTTCGGAGTTTTAGATATAAAATTTTATGTTCCTTGCCGCATTGGACTTGAATAAGTTTTCTTATTGGTGGATTTGGGATTTCTTTGCCAAAAAACATTAGTAATAGTTTTATACTGTTACTATACATTAATAACTATTAGTTACTAAGTTGAACGACTATACTTCTAATTTACATAATACATAGTAGTATTTTTAGTATTTTTAGTATTTTTAGTATTGATAGTATTGATTAATATTATACAGAATTGATCACTTCCAAAAAGTCCATAAAGTTCATATCGAGTGGATAACGACTTCATTGGATACTATTATTAATCAATTGAGTCCAGGTCATACTACTACTATTACAAAATCTAGAAAAAAGAAAGAAAAAAAATAGTCCTGATTCTTGATTCCTGAGTCCTGATACCGACAGGTACCACCACCAACTTATCCAGACAAGGTTATGAAAAGTTTACTTTTCACTTTTAACTCATTCAGTCGTTGAGAAGAAAGTGCCATAGGAGTAAGTAGGAAAATAAAATTCCCAAGAGCCAATCAGAATATTAGGAATCCTTTTGTCATCATCTCATAATGGATCTGATGGAACCATGGGATCCATTGGATCATCCACCACGTATTGAAATCAGAAGACAAGGTATTATATACATAGATTCCATTTTTCTAGACCCTTAAGCTTAACCTTAAGGTTAGAGGTTAGAAGTTAGAGGTTACAAAGAGATGATTGAATCTGTAAAGAATTCAATAAAATTATTCGGGGTCAGTTCAATTTAAAAAAAATTTTAAATTTTAATAAAAAATTTTTTTTTTTTTTAATTTTCTACCTAGAGAAATTGAGTATAATTTTCTGTTTTTGAAATCTAAAGAATAACCTAACAACATTGAAGTACTCAAGTACTCAAGTACTACTCAATCAATCAGGAACAGAAGGGATGATAAAAAAATATTAATAAAAAAAAATCCAGAGTGTAAGTTGAGAAGCGAATGGTGAGAGTTGTTAAGTCAAAAAGTCAAAAAAAGGAGAAAAAATACTCTCGTTACTTGATTGAGCTAAAAAGAGAAAGTTCTACTTTCACTTCCGTTCTTACTGAAATCTCTATTGATTTTTACTATTTTAGTCTCTTTTACTCAGTCAAAGACTCAAAAAAAGACTTCATCTAAATAATGATTGAGTCAATCTCTTCTTTCCTAACCCAAGTCTTTGACAATTACTTGGTTTTCATCAGACAGGAAATGAAAGTCTAATTCCTTTCCTTTCCTTTCACTTTGTCCAGACTAACACTCATATTTCCAAAAAAAAAAAAAAATTTTTTTTTTTTTTTCTTTTTTTTTTAGTTTAAAACTAAAAAAAAAATATTTTTTTTTGGTTCAAAATAGGGGTGCGGGTGGGCTGACTTTTCGAAAGCCCAGCCCAACCCAGCCCGTTAACAATTCAATTATTTTAGCCCACGGCCCACTGCCCCACTGGGCCTTCGGCCCAGCCCAGCCCAGCCCNGCCCCACTGGGCCTTCGGCCCAGCCCAGCCCAGCCCACCAAAAAATAAATTTCCATAACTCAGCCCAGCCCAGCCCACAAAAAACCATCGACACTTTCTTATTGCTTTAAATATTTTTAGAAATTCTCTGNGTGGGCTGACTTTTCGAAAGCCCAGCCCAACCCAGCCCGTTAACAATTCAATTATTTTAGCCCACGGCCCACTGACCCACTGGGCCTTCGGCCCAGCCCAGCCCAGCCCACCAAAAAATAAATTTCCATGACTCAGCCCAGCCCAGCCCACAAAAAACCATCGACACTTTCTTATTGCTTTAAATATTTTTAGAAATTCTCTGCTGAGTCACCTTGAGAGTGTCACTTTCAAGGTGAAACTTTCAGCTGCGCGAGATTGAAAATTTCAAATTTCAACCCAGCCCAGCCCGGCCCATAAGAAATTAATACTCACAAACCCAGCCCAGCCCAGCCCACTACAAGTTCAGCCNAAAATTTCAAATTTCAGCCCAGCCCAGCCCGGCCCATAAGAAATTAATACTCACAAACCCAGCCCACTACAAGTTCAGCCCAGTTCAGCCCACAGCCCAGTGGGCTGGGCTGGGCTAGGCCCATCGCGGGTTAACCCAGCCCATTCTCACCTCTGGTTCAAAACCAAAAAATGGTTTAGAAATGATGTGGTCTTAAAATTAAAATCAAGAGAATCTATACTTACTTATTCCAATTTAAATTTGATAGATTGTAAATTACTGATTTAGATAGTGATGACAGTGATGCTGAAGGTGGTCTTGGGAATGTCACTCGTGTTGTTCTTCGACCACCTGGTCATTCAGGCAAAGCTAAAAGAGGTCATCTCTCATTTGATGCATCCTTTGAAACAGGTTAATAAAATATAACTTTTTAATTTAAAATTAAAAAATTTTAGAATTATAATTATAATTAGATTAGAATAGAATAGAATAATTATTATAAAATAACTTATAAATACTATATACAGTGGAACACGCATATAATATAATTTCAGGTATAAGACCAATTCGGGTATAAGACCAATTTTTGGGGCACTTGGTTTGGAACAATGTATTTGGCATGGGAANTCCTTTGAAACAGGTTAATAAAATATAACTTTTTAATTTAAAATTAAAAAATTTTAGAATTATAATTATAATTATAATTAGATTAGAATAGAATAGAATAATTATTATAAAATAACTTATAAATACTATATACAGTGGAACACGCATATAATATATTTTCGGGTATAAGACCAATTCGGGTATAAGACCAATTTTTGGGGCACTTGGTTTGGAACAATGTATTTGGCATGGGAAANGGTATAAGACCAATTCGGGTATAAGACCAATTTTTGGGGCACTTGGTTTGGAACAATGTATTTGGCATGGGAAAATATCGCGCTATAAGACCAACGGTTATAAGACCAAAACGGATATAAGACCCAATTTCTAAACCCAAGTTCGTGGTAGGTGGTGGCTCTTATAATAACACCTAAACATGCGCAATCTCGATATTTTTCTTTTTCCTTCTTATTTTTAGATGCTAAACACGTGCTTAGGGCATACTAAATTCCTTTCCACAAACTTATTTTACTACTTTTCACACTTAAATTCATAAATGTATAAAGTGATTGATTTTTAAATTGGATAAAGTAAAGAAATTAAGTTCTTATTCGTTATCCTACAAAATTAAAATATGTGACATGAAATCTGAAAAAAAAACACAAGCAATTTCAGCTATACATGGATTAACCATACATTATTTCAAACACTTATGCCTAAGTGCTTTGAGTTGTTTAAGCTCAGCTTAGGCAACAATAGAAATACAAATTTAACAAACAACAAAAATTCTATGTAGATTCTTCAATTTGTATTTCTATATAAGCAACAATGTATTTTCTACTTTGTGATGAAATAATCGAAAGTGTCAATCTGATACTAGTACTCATCCGCCTCTTAAACTCTCTTCCAAATTTGTTTCCTAATTCCTGAACTTAAGATTTAAAGGTTCCCAAAGAGAGACCTAAGGAAAGCTTAGTTAGTTTAAGGAAGTTTTAATCACTCCGGCATTAAAATTATTATTCTCGTATAATTTGTTTAAAAATTGCTAATAATTCCATCTGAACTTCACTTTCATATTTCCGCCATTAAAAAAGCAATTTTGGAGAAAAAATTTTCATTAGAGTACAAGCGATAATTATAAATTGCCCCAAAATCTCGCAGATAGGTCGTCCTTATCTGATGTTTTTTAGAAAATTTTTTGGGAAATTTTGAAGCTGCGACTTATACCCGAGAGCGATTAATCTGATGAATGAAAATTCAAATTTTTTAAATTTGGAAATCTATGTTTTTAATGTATCACTACTATCTAAAGTGACCCATCTTCATTAAATTCTTCTGAATTGTCATCTACGTCTAAATTCTGCATTTCTTCAACTAAATCCTGTTCAGAGCTACTGTCTTCGTCTCCAATTGTTTCGATTAAATAATTACTTACACTGATTTTATATTACACATTTGAAAAGTTCTTTCCTAAAACTCAGCTGAGAAATTGCGACCTATACGCCAGAGCGACCTATCTGTGTTTCAGATTTTGCACTTTAAATCCTGCGACCTATCTGAGAGAGCGACCTATACGAGAGAGCGACCTATAGGCGAGATTTTAGGGTAGTTGAAAGGGTATGCCGCAAACTTACCCCCAGCGTTGCTTATTCATTTAATTACTTCCCGTCAAATAATTAAATATATATGATTATTCCATTCAAAAACGTCATAGCTTTTATATAAGACTAAATTGGTCTTATATCCGTTATAAGACCAGAATTTTCTGTGCAAAATTGATGATCTTATAAGCGTGTTCCACTGTACTATATTAATTTTTACTATTTTAATTTAGGTAACTTAGGACGTGTGGATTTTATATCTGAATATGAATATGATCTTTTCATTCGACCTGATACTTGTAATCCACGTTTTCGAATTTGGTTTAATTTTGTTGTGGACAATGTACGAATTGATCAACGAGTGATTTTTAATATTGTTAATTTATCTAAAACAAAAACACTTTTTTCAAATGGAATGACACCACTTGTCAAAACAACAAGTCGTCCAAAATGGTCTGGTACATTAGATAATTAGTAATTAGATAATTAATTTTTAAATGAATTTAATATTTTATGATTTTTTTTTTGAATTTTTTAAATTTTTTAAATAGGCAAAGATTAAGTGGTAAATATGTCTACTATCACAAATCTCCTGAACATCGAAATCATTATATTCTATCATTTGCTTTTGTATTTGATCGTGAAGAAGATGTCTACCAATTTGCTCTAACTTTTCCATACTCATACTCCAGGGTAGAAGGTCATTTTAGTCTCATTCTACAAAGAAATCTACCCTTTCTTACTGTACAAACTATTGCACTTTCTCTTGTAATTTCTACTTTTTTTCTTTTAACTTATTCTCTTTGACTTTTCTTTTATATTCATTTGATTTATGATTCCTTTTAGCAAAATCGTAAAGTAAGGATGCTTACCATTTGTACTCCAGCACTCATGGAAAAAAAACCAAAAGTGGTTGTAATTATGGCAAGGAGTCATCCAGGAGAATCACCCACATCTTATATTACTCAAGGTTTGCGCAGGCGCAGGACTCTCATTCCAACAATCTATTCATTAATTGAATTTCTTCTTTTTCTTTTTGAATTTTTAATAGGTCTTATAGATTTTCTGTTAAGTAGTCATCCAATGGCAATGGTTTTGAGAGACCATGTTGTCATTAAGGTAATACCGATGGTAAATCCTGATGGTGTTTTCGTTGGAAACTATCGGTAAACAATTAGAATTAATCGTATTATTTAATTTTTTTGTTTTGAATTTATTTTATAATTTTTTTTTGATAATTTAGTACCTCACTGATGGGATATGATCTCAATAGAAACTGGAATCAAATATCTTCATGGTCACATCCAGTTCTCAATGCTCTTAAAAATACTTTGTTGGAATTGGATGTGAATAAGGTTATTATAATAAATAAATATCGCCATAGAAACCTATAATAACAACTCTAAATAGCACTATTTTGTATTGTACCAAATCAAACTTTTAAATAAATTAAATATGAAAATTTGTAGCTATCGTTTCATGTTTGGGGGTGTAGCTCAGTTGGCAGAGCAATCGACTGCAGATCGATAGGTCCATGGTTCGATTCCGTGTACCCCCTTAAAATTTTTGAAATTTTTTATTTCATTAAATAATTTAAAAGTTGAATGAGAATAATTATTTTTTGCTCAAAATTCATTCAGACACTACTCATTTGTTTATGGTCTTTGGGTATGGAATAGAAATATAAGAGAAGCGCATGCGCAGACTTATTTTGAGGTGAATGACCTTACTAGAATACAAACTCAAATAATTATTTTTTTATTTTTTTTTTAGACAATGGGATTGGACATGATACTTGATCTTCATTCACACACTAGTCTTCTCGGTGCCTTCATTTATGGAAACTCTTATGAAGATGTTTACAGGTTAGTTTAGTATTTATTAAATACTATTTAATTAATCTTAACTTGTTTTATTATGGTGAACAAAGTCCAAATGTCAACGACGGAGCAATTTATGTTCAAATATTATCACTATTTTTGAAAAATAGAAGAAGTCAAATTAAATTTAAAGTTTAAATTTTGAAAATTTAATTTAATTAGTAATCAATCACGGATAAGGAGAGAACGTTTAAATGAAAAAACACTCCATTGACCTGGGGCTAAATTGGCCCGACGACATTGCCGTACTTCACTAAAGGTAAGTGAAGTCGACCGTTAAGTTTTAAGAACCTTTTGACCGTTTAGAAGTTGATGAGTTTGAGTTGACAGGTTTATGACCTCAGAACCTCGACCCAAATATATACTATTATTGTGGGGATTTGAGCATAAGGGTCAAAAACCTCTAGTGTACTCATAAATGGGACACTAGAGGTTAAGTAGACTACTTAACCTGGCAATGAGTGACCAGGAAGGAGCAAATTGACTGTTAATGGAAAGCACAGATGAGTTTCAGAGTTGTAATTGAGATTGAAGACATGGATCCATAACTAGACTCTGTAGCACAATTGGTAGTGCATTAGGTCCGGAAAACCTAAGCCATGGAAACGTACCCCACGAGAGGTCATATTTTTGTGTCAATTTTATACAAAAAACATGTATCTTTCAACACTTTGACAAGATTGATAAGTTAAGTATTTCTTTTATTTAGAAATTAATAAAATTCAATTACCTTTAGTGAAGTGTAGTGCAAAGTCATCGGGCCAATTTAAGCCGAGGTCAACGGATTTTTTTTTTTTTTGCAATACCCGTGGACCGTGCAGCGCTCTGCCCCTACTCTTGTGTCATAATGCAGCGTTGTCTCCTACCCCTAACTATTTTAATTATTGAATACATTAATAGGTTCGAAAGACACATCTTATTTCCAAAATTACTAGCTCATAATGCAGAGGACTACAATCCAACATACACCATGTATAACAGAGATCCTAGTAAAATTGGTACAGCACGCCGACATCTCTGTGAGAGTCTCCGTAGCTCAGTAAACGTCTATACATTAGAAGTCTCTGCCTATGGTTACATCCAACATGTCGATGGTACCACAAACACAGTTCCATACAGCGAAGACACATGTTCGTACTTAAATTTTCTAAATTTTAAATTCCACTCACTTAATTATTTCTGTATAAAATTTAGATTTTCGACTCGGTAGAAACATTACGAGAACACTTGCAGAATATTATCGGGTAACAGGTGTAATTCCAGCAAGTCTCCTCTCTCCACCAACATCATCCAATCAAGGAAATGAAAACGAGAAGAAGAGAATAGTTCGAAGATCTCGATCTAGGTCTCGACCTCCAACACAAGAAAAACCAAAGTCACAAGAGAAGGAACGAGAAGGAATTCAAAATGTAGAATTGAATAGACAATCAATAGACGACGACAACAATGAATCCGACGTAGACAAAAACCATACTTCTGGAGATAGCGATCACGGTTCTATTGTTTCTAATCACTATAGTCCACGTAGAGGTTTAAAATGTTTCCAGTCAACAATCTCGAAAGGGGTTGAAATTGATGTCGATGAATCAATCAAAATTAACAATGGAGATATACCATTTTCAAAATCTGTGCCTGCATCAGGTTCTAAAAAACCAACTTATCACAACTTCGATTTTAGTATTCTCAATTCAGAAGAATGTCAAAAACAGTCTGTAACAATGAACCAAGGAGAGAATAATGGAGTTGGTACTAGCGGAGGTAGAAAAGTGGGAGGTGGTGGTATTTTAGGAAAACAGAGAACTCAACAAACTACAAAGAACTCAATGAAATTGTCACCCGAACTAGCAAGTCCGTCTTCACCAACCTCACCACCTTCTCTTACAATAATTGATTTCAATCTTCTAATTCGAATGGGGTTGGAACGTCGTCTAGATCCAATTGACAATGGGCCTCTCCATCGAACTAAATCAGGTGATACAAGAGATCCAACCGTAAGAAGGAATTCAGTACGAAGAGTTAGACGGTTGTATAGACGACATCGTGATTCTGTTATCCGTGGAGTTGTGCCTGATTCCTCACCATGGGAAGAATCGTTGTCTGACTCATCAGACTACGGAGAAGGAACTGTACAATTTCAACCACGATCAGACTTTCCCACACCTCCATTAGATGCCTGTGGAATTCGTAACAGAAAAGTGTCATTGAACTCAAGGGATCTTATCAAACGACCTACAAAGTAGGGATATTTCATATAATCGAAACAAATTTCATTGTATTGTTATAAAATATATTAAATTTATTTACAGCAGTCACTCAATCAGTTATTGTAACCGCACCAAGAAATTCAGACTTGTGAGAAATTTAGAAATTTTCAATGAAATGTTTGATTTAGATACCTTATTTGAACCAATTTAGTGTAGTTGAAATGTCCTTATTTTTTTAATTTGTACTAATTCCGCTTGAAGTTAAGCTTGATTTCCTCAAGAACTTCCAAGAGATACTCACTTTGGTGAGGTGCCGAAGTAAAAATGGAAGTCACATAAGCATGAGTACCCCATTCAGCGTGCTTTACCACTTGGCATGGACCAACTTTTTGAAATTCAAACCCAAAAAGAAGGTATCGAGGATCAGTCTCAATAAAACGAATGTCGAGGTGTTTCCCATAAAAAGGACGAGCAGTTTTCGGATTAATAAAATCGGCCCATTCATTGTGATTGAATAAATGAAGGCAAATGTCTTTTGCAGTTTGAATCAGCTATAGAAAAATAAATGATATAATGATGTCAATATTAAGTACTGGATAAAATTTTTATAAATTTGATGTTCTCACAATATCTCCAAGTTTATTTCGTTCCGTCATGACTTCTTCGTTCCAAACAGTCATACAGTTGGTAGTTCGATGACAAATTGTTATGGCAGACATATGTCCTGATTCCCCCAATAGATTAACTCCATACTTGCTAATTAATTCTAGACAGAGATTATTGATTAGTTTAAATTTAATTAAAAGTAGAAATGCGCTGGTTGAGTTTTGAGTAATCATAACTAAGCTCCTTTCACGTTTTAACAACTTTAAGCTTAGAGCTCATCCAAAGTCTACTAAAAACATACGAACCTGATGATATTTGTGGAGGGCAAATATGAGTTGAAAATTCAATGTTGAAGTCTCCTCCATTAAATTCCTCACCACCACCAGCTGCCATTTTATTTCTTTGTAATGATTATAATTACCGCCAAATTCACCTAATAGTTCAAATTAATTTAGAAACGTTGGTTTAAAATTAAAAATTTTGAAATAATAATTTTTTTGGAAAACTAAAACTTATAAGCAGAAACTTTAGAAGTTTGTTGTTCTTTTTTGTTCAAAATTTGAAACTAAATTATTCATTGGTTTACCTTATTGGTTTGAGTCTCTGAGTGGTTGGTCACTATAGGAACTTGAGTAAAACTTAGGTCATCAGGTCAACAATTATTACAAAAGTTAATTTAGGTTTCATGTTAAGTCTAAAATTTTTTTGGAGTTTATGAGTCAAAATAGCCGACTCTTACTCCTACTCATTTACAAAACCTGGCCCCACATTCGGAAATTGGGGTAACTTTTCTTTAGAAACTTCCCTGCTGCGTCTCCTCCACGTCCATATTTATAACCATAATTTCATTTTATTATTGCTCAAAAGAGGTAAAACGAATATGAGATGTATATTATACTGAAAAATATTATATATTATATTATATTATAAAAAATATAAAAATATAAAAATAAATATAAAAATATAAAAATATAAAAATTTAAAAATATAAAAATTTAAAAATTTAAAAATATAAAAATATAAAAATATAAAAATATAAAAATAAATATAAAAATATAAAAATATAAAAATATATATAAATATAAAAATATATATAAAAGTAATATAAAAATATAAAAATATATATAAATATAAAAATATATATAAAAGTAATATAAAAATATAAAAATATATATAAAAGTAATATAAAAATATAAAAATATAAGTAATATAAAAATATAAAAGTAATATAAAAATATAAAAATATAATATTATACCGAGGAAATTGTGAAAAGGCGTTTGTCTTAACCAAAGGTTTGGATGAACCTTGTCTCTGGCTAAGCCGTGCCATTTATACACAAATTCCCCATTTCCATGGACGAACCGGACAATTTGGATCGAAGTAACTAACCGAAGATTAGATGAGGTTTGCTCTATTTCTTTTTTTTTTTAATTTACTTCGAAATTATAGTTTTAATAAATTTTTCAATTGTGTCTGATGATCGGGCCATGTTTTTATCACACTCGGGCTACAACTGGTTTGAATTTTTGTGAAATCAAGATGGCGAATGGCGAATCATCAGTCCAAACCAACTTTCACTTGGAATACAAAATGAAACAGGGCGGTAAAATTTAACTTTTTTTTTTAGAATTTACGTTTATAGAACCATCATTTTCATTGAGTATTTGCTTAATTTTTTTTTTAATTAAAGTAAATCTATTCAAAAAATTGTGGATGAGTGAGTGATTTTCTCTCTTGTCATTCCATTCCAGCGTTTAAGTATATTTTGAGAGGAAGAGTGGACGAAAGGTTTGTTCGATCAATCAGACTCAAAATAATCCCTCCTAGTCCTAGTACCACAAATCTGGTGCAAAAAAAAATTGACAATCCCTCGGAAAACTTTACTGAAAACCTTCAGTTCCACTTCCCGTCAATAGGAACAAATTATACTTTATACTAGTATTATTGTTGACGTACTTCTTTTAGATTATTATTCGATATTTCTTTAGTTTTAAACTTAAGATTTTTATTAAGTTTTCCGAAAGTTTCTGAGGATCGGACTGTTTTTTTTTCAACTTACTTGCAGTAGGAATCGATTATTTTGACTATGGCATTCAATCGTGTATGTAATCTCCATAAGAGAAATATTCCAACTTCAGCTACTGGATAATTCATAAAGTAAATATTATAGACATGAAACAAAAGTAAAAGAAAATAAAGAAAACAAAACGCATTATCTTATTCTTAAGATTAATGTGTTAAAACACCTCTGCTTGTTATGGGCAAATTTTTTTCTTCATAGCATGTTTTCTTGTGAATTCCTCCGCCTGCATTTTGTATTGTGTGTAATTCTCACTGTACTCCTTTGCAATTTCACTCATCAGAGGATCCGAGAGGTTTGGTTCAGAAAGTAGGATACGAATTGCGCTCAAAATCTGTAATGAAAAAAAAAATTAATTATTGCAACTAACTTGGACTATTTGTACTAGTACATATTTCCTATTTTAGTTGTTGAAGCTACACATACCGTGGGAATATTCAAGGTCACGTTCCATGAACCACTTGGTTTCGGTTTCAATGCTGTAAGGCAAATTCTACCATTGGGGTCAATATTTGGATGATAGACTGGAGTAATGAATTTAACAAGGGGTGGCGAGAAAGGATACCTTAGATATTTGATAAATATTGTCAACATAAAACCAATTTCATTGATAATAATTTCATTGAAAGTAAATGAATAATTAGTGTTGCCCCGATACATCGGCCCGGCCGATGAATCGGCCGCGATACGATCNAATCGGCCGCGATGCGATCATCTAGTCGCATCGGCATCGACATAAAAGTTGAATCGGCCAGTTGGCCGATGCAGTTGCCGATTCAAAAAAAGAAAATATAATTTATTGCAAAGTTTGCTTAAAATTTGCCTTAATATGAACCAAAATCAATTAAAAACAGGTTTTTGGGTAGAAAGAATCGGCCGATGCATCGGCGACGGCCGATTGAATAGTCTGTTGCATCGGCGCATCGGCTGATTCGAATTTTAGCCGCATCGGGGCAACACTATGAATAATCATACTTGTCACTTAGTGTTACTTGAAGTAGGAACGTTCCATCCACAAACGGTGAATTTTCAGGACCTGACATTTCTGCTAAGATGACTTCAGAGTTTTTATCATCCTGCCAGCAATGTATTCCTATTAAGTAACCAAACCCAAGTCAATGTTTATTAACCATAATTTATTTTATTCAACTTATTACCTGGAGGTGGATTTTTGGCTAACATCTCAAGCTCAACTTTTAACCGTGCTAATTTCTGCATCTCCGATGATATTCACCTGTTAAAAATACACCAAAATCACACTGACTGATTACAAACAACACTGACTTAGGGAAGAACTAAGATACACAATGCAATATAATTTAATTGGTAATCACCTGCTCACCTGTAACCTAATAAAACTGACATCAAAACAAACATTACATGAGAAACTTACGACCATTCTAAATTTGCCACCATTATACGTACCATATTTTTGCATAACACANTTTTTGGGGGGGGGGGGGGGGGGGGGGGGGGGGGGGGGGGGGGGGGGGGGATATTCTTGAAAATTGTTATACAACATTCTGACAAGAGTTAGGTTTATTGACATTTCCCATTCCACTACAGTTGACCAATGAAAAAGATAGAAGAAGCACACAAATACGACTGTTTTAAATATTGTGACGGAGCGCTACTATGTCCTTCGGAAATAGAAAGCCAGAACCACCGAACTCACTACTTTGTCCTAACTTCTTGGACCAAAATAACTCCAAATTTCCAGTTCAGACTTAACGACGGACAAGAAAATGGACAGATGATGACCTCTTGACCTGACTGACACATGACAAGCATTAAAGGACTGGACTGGACTAACTGACAAGACAAACTTTATTCTGAAACAAAGTTA
Organism: Holacanthella duospinosa; assembly: GCA_002738285.1. Taxonomy (NCBI): domain Eukaryota; kingdom Metazoa; phylum Arthropoda; class Collembola; order Poduromorpha; family Neanuridae; genus Holacanthella; species Holacanthella duospinosa. The sequence goes on along the minus strand of NIPM01000078.1, from coordinate 396,488 downwards.
AGGCCTCTGCTCTCTTCTTCTTTGGATAGAGTAGAGGTCTCGGCAAACTAAACGCCCGTATAATAATGGAAACCCAAGTCCCCTCGCAAATGGTTTTGTTCTGTCTTATCAGACAGAACAAAACCATAATCAACATAATCTCATAATAAGGATCACTGACCCACCGGAATTAGATAGATAAACGGTGTTACATAACACAGTTATGCAACTCCTAATTGAATTAGATAGCTCTGAGCTTGCAGGCCTTACAAAATTATAATAATAATTTCTCCGTCTCAATATTATCTAACTTTTGGACGAAAGACTTTATTCGTTGTTGTGTTTTGTTGAAATCATCAACACATCCCATTTGTCTTTCCACTTCGTGACAAGCACAGATTTGTGTCCAGCTGATACCCACTCTTCTTTTTTCAATTTCTGAGTAACGACATGACGAGGATTCAATTTTCTGTATCCCCTATGCGTCCCAATCAGATTCGTGTTTCTGTCATACAATTATAGAGCAAGCGCCGCACTATTATAATAATAGTCCATGTAAAGATCATGATCTTGTCCAAACTAGTTTTGCATCAAGTCTTCACTATTTCAGAAGTTTTTCCTTCATCTGCCGCTACATTTGGTAGTGTTGTGGGCACTACGTAGGGTAAAGTATTCAAAACATACCCATTCACAATGCAGAGCTTGTAAATTTTTATGTCATATTTGTGTCTCTTGTTTTGACGAAATTTCAGTCGTCCTCTCCATTTTAACATAGATTCGTGAATTGAAACTTCTTTGGTGGATATTGAACTTCTGGGAATTTTTGTCGTAAATCCTAAAAGAGTTTACGAATTTTCGCCAAAGGATCGCCTGTGGTGACTTCATCATCGTCTGAGAAATGTAGCATTCAAAGTATAATTTGGAATCTGTTGCGTCTCATGACGCTAGAGAATGCTGCATACCTATAAAGATCCGTCCTCCAATAATCACTAGTTTTTGGAAAGCTCCAAATTTCAAGTATAAATATTTCCAAGAAACGTTTGAGCTCATTTGCATCAATTGGCTTCCACCGATGATGTTTTGATTCTTTTCGGAGAGGTTGATTTTTTATTATCACAAGCGCTGCATACAAGTTTGTTTCTTGATATATATCTGGAAGCAATTCGTTTGTAAAAAATATTTGCAAAAACTTATCTGCTATAGCCAATGTCTGTCCTTCGGGGAATAAACCTCAATCGGGTTAGGATACGGCTAGAATTCTAGAGATAGATCCTTGCCATCATTTGTCTATTTCAGTTTGATAGTTTTCTTTTTGCCTAAATCATAAAATGAGAAATTTATTTCTTATAAGCTTTGCCCACTAAAAATTTTGAACTCTTTTAGACGAACCCAGAGCTGCTAATTATTGGTATTGGTCGGATAGCCAATACTGGTGTTTCAAATCGATACAGGTTTTTCTTTTTCAAAAATAAAATCCCGATTCCGATACTTTTGAAAAAGTATCGGTATCGGATATACCAATCCCGATACTTATCGTGTTAACATCATGAAGTTAACATGACGAACTTATTGGAAATAATTGCATACATTTAACTGACACCGATGGAAGCAATTCTTCATCCGCTTACAATCTTCCGATTCAGCGGAATCAAGATCAGGCAGTAGTCCAAAGTCGGATCCGTTGCTTGCCACTTGGACATAAGATTCCACTTGTTCACTTGTCCCTGATTCTTTCCCCGAAATTTTTGTTGTTTCCCTAAATAATTAATTTTTTATCGAAACTAACCGAACTTTAGTAAAAACAAAAATTTAGCTGTGCAATGTTCCCCCAACTTCAGTTTCGCTGCTGTTGGCAACAATTTTTTCAACGAAAAACCTAGATGTCCAATAGGTTATAAGTTATATGTATTGTAAATATATTGATAACTCGTCACAATGTCTTTGCATTACAGCTTTATTTACCTTACAGGTTAGAATTTTCATTTATTTTTCTGAAGGGGGGTGGGGTGTATTATTATACTAAAATGTAAAATGTCCATATTTGACGGGTTACTAACAAGTTGCCCTCAACTTGCAGTTTTCCCGCAATTTTCATATGAATTAGGCGCTTGCCAATTTTTCTTTACATAGATTACAAAAGTTAGATAATATGAGACTTCCAACAACGCATGCGCATTCTTAATCTAAATGCAGTTTAACGTCAACCATTTTTCAGTGTTGCACCTGCAGTTGAGCGAACAGGATGAATTATTTTATCTTTCGAACGTACTGCTTGGTTTTATTAATCATTTAGTATTTTAAAGTTAGGGTAATTAGTTCTGGAGTTTATTAAAAAATATCAGAATGTAGCAACTGATTATTATTGAAGGTTAAGGCATTCTTTCTGTTGAATTTGGATAAAATAAGGTTTCCTTCTATACGAAACTTCGTTTCCTCACACGGTTATTCGCTTTAGGTACTTTGTTTAAATCTTCAAGTTCATTTCAGACGGCACCATTGCATTACCATCACCGGTCACTCAAAACAATACTTTATACATCCAAGTTTCGTTGATCTGACACAAAAATGTAAGTTAGGAATTCATTTATACTTCTAAAAAGATAAAAATTTTTAAGTGAATATTAACAATTAACCTGTTTTAGAAAGTGGAGAGATAGAGCGTGGATTTTTCTTTCGATTGTTAATTCTACCATTCGTGGCACTAATGGATACAATTCATTTATTGATGGATTAAAACTCTGGAATATTAAACTTAAACCTTGACTTACTTTGGTATAACTTTTGTCCCTTGAACTGGTGGCAGAGACTCTGCTGATCCACCAGATTTGAGACTTCCTCCAGAACTATCTCGTGATCCTACTTTGTCCCAAGTTCGATTCTTTCTGTGAGACTTCCCTCGTCCAGTAGTCGATTCTCGGACACCATTCCTGAATATTAAGACAGTTTTATGAATAAGTAAGTAGGATGTTATCATTTACTTGTCTGTATTTACGTCTTCCCAATTCTCCGCTTTTCTAGCTCACGACTAATTGAATCCGGAATATTTTGTGGTGGTGAGTTTGACTTAGGTTTGGACGGAGTAGTCATCTGTTTAATCAAATGTGTTGTAACTCAAATTCAAAAATTTCCATATACTACTTGATTATATTACTTGATTACTTACATTGAGCCTGGAGGAATCATTCTGATCAAAGAGATCTTCAGCTTCTTCTCTCCGAGATCCAGAAGCAATTTCATCATCTGATTGTGATTTTGTAATCATATCAGCAGAATATGATGGTCGTGCTGGAGCTATGGGTGATCTACAAACGGCACTGTTCACATCTTCAAGTTTCCTAAGAAGTCTCTCATTCTCACGACACACTAATTCTTGATCTCGAATGAGCAAATCTCGAACAGCAACAAGTTCCCAGTTCTCTTGACGAAGTGAAGCATTTTCTGTAAGAAACTGATGAACAGTTTCAACCAATTGGGTTTGTTCCATTTGCTCTATTTTATCCTTGTCTACTGTGGAAGCAATACCATTCGGTGTCAAAGCACCCCAGTTCCCTTCTCCAGTTCCTTCACTATCAACATGGAGCAATTGCCGAAGTTGGGTATTTTCATCACGAAGGGATGAAACTTCACGTTTCAGACTCACGATTAGAGCTTCTCGAGGATCCTACAGAAAAATATAAATAATTATTATAAAACATCAATTTTCTGAGATAGTTTCATCCAACATTGGATACACTATTCAATTTTTTTTTTGGGCTCAACGGACCTTAGGAAATATAAGGTAAGTTTGAATATTTAAACAAATATTTCATTTCCTTAACTTAATACTAAGACTAAGAGTATACTTTAAGTGTCTAAGTATATTAGATCTAGAATATTAAATACTTGGATGACACTTGGTCGATATTGTTGATTTAGAAAATGATATCCTTACCATAACTACAACAGGCTTGGTCCGAATCCTCTTGGCTCTTGCTGCATACCGAAGTGTGTTCAATGTTTCACTTAGGTTGGATTTTGCAGGAGAAATACATGCAATCTAATTAATTAGTCAGACAGATCAATAATATCTCTAATAAGCAAAAACCTATAATTTAAGTATTCAAATTCCTTACCATTAGTGTCACTCCATTTCCGGCCAGACTATCAGCAAGTAGTTTTGTAAGCTTACTGTCACGGTATGGTATGTGACCACTCTTTTTTTTGGCATCACTCAGTGATGCAATACAATACCCAAGTACCATAAGACTTTTATTAATATTATTAGCTTCTTCAAGTGTTTTCCCTTCACTTTGTGTCTTCTTTGTCATTTCACTTCCAGCCAAATCAACAAAATTTAGTTTTCCATGACGAGAAATGAAAACACCTTGATCAGTTGCCTTCTGTTCTGAAGTTATATGAACAGTAAGAATGGTATGACTCCGACTTGAGTACTCGTTCATATTGTGTTTTCCAACAGCTCGATTTCTCATACCTAAAATAAACCCAAATTAGTTTGATAATTAACTTATTTAGTTCAAATCGTTTGATCTAAATACACTCTCACCTTCTTCTAGAACAGCTAAGAGATCATCAAATTCTTCACATTCAACCATAAATAAATTTTCTACAAAGAATCCTCTAGATTTCTTTGACCATCTTACAGCCAATGGTTTCCTTGCAGATCCAGGATTAAGGAGGTCAATGACCTAGAGCATAATAATATAAAAAAGACAATTTACAACTTAACTACTTACTTCAAGGAATGTTGCCCCCACTACTACTCCATCGCATGTGAGATAATAACTAGATCGATAGATTTCTACGAATAATGTATGAGATAAGTCAAAGAAATTTTGAAAGGTAGTAATACTCCATGTTGTTGGGTCTCTTGTTGCCTTGACATTGGATAATACACAACAAAGAAATAACGGAAACATACCTTTTCATTATATATTTCTAGGAAGGAGGCTTTGAGAATGAAATGGAAGTCATGACGAGTTTGTATCTGATCAAAAAGATACAAAAATGAACGAAACACGAGACCATGATCAGCTGAAAATGGATCCGGATTCTTTTCAAACTAAAAAAAAAAGTTAAGTATCATTTAAATTAAATTTGGTTGATTTTAAGTTAAAATTTTTATGTTAATTATAATTATTTATTTATTTACAAGATGTGGAGGTCCAGTGAGCGTATGAGTTTTTCCAGAACCAGTCTGTCCATAACAAAATATTGTACATGAAAATCCGTCTATCGCCATTTCGATGAGTCGTTTAACTCCTGAATGATTCAAGACATCTTCTTGTGTAGCTTCAGGTTCAAATACAACATTATAGGTAAAAGATTTTGGTTTTTCTTTTACACTTGAACTTTCAAGCCAAATTTGACCTCCACCAGGGAAATGACTGACACAGGCATCTCTATTTAATTCCTTTTCGTTCAGAGGACGCACTCTGTAAAAAATACATATTATGAAAAAAAAAAAAATTTTTAGAACTTGAACAAAAAAAGGGNTTGAACTTTCAAGCCAAATTTGACCTCCACCAGGGAAATGACTGACACAGGCATCTCTATTTAATTCCTTTTCGTTCAGAGGACGCACTCTGTAAAAAATACATATTATGAAAAAAAAAAAAAATTTTTAGAACTTGAAAAAAAAAAGGTCAAACAATTGAAAAAGAAACCTTACCAAGTAGTTTCTAATAGTTGGATTTACTAAAATATTAATTAAGATTGATTTTGAGTTTTACAACAACTCTATTATTGAAACTTCAAATCATGCAAAGGACAAGAGCTCTTTTTTTTTTTTTTTAGATTAAAATATGCAACTCAAAGTTTAGAAAAATGACATCATGTGTGGAATATTTTCTGGAAAAAATGCCATGTTGTATAAAATTTATTACTTTTTTGTAATACCCCTGATTGTAAATTTTTAAAGTATCATTACCTGACAACGACGTTGATGTTATTTTTGTCTTGGAGTTCCATGTCCAAGTCCGCTGCATCCAGCGCCAGAAGGGAACTAGCACTTCCTAGGCTAGAACTCATGCTTTCAATAAAAAAAAAAAAAAAAAATGGGAAATTAAATTACATATTTAAGCAGTATTGTGGTCTGAGTTATCTCATTGGTTGGAACATAAACAGCTTCCATTTCTCATGAGTTTGCATGTCATGTCACCAATCAAAAAAAAATCAAAAAAAATCACTAATTCTCAACTTATCAAACTCGACATTAAGGACATGAGCTCAACGCCCTAATAGCATTAATAACACCAATTCATCACTAAACAATACATATTCAAAAAAATTTTCAAAAATTTTATTTTATTTTTTTTTTTCAAAAATTTTTATATTTTCTTTTTTCAAAAATTTTCAAAAAAAAAAAAAAATAAAATAACTATATTTTCCAATCACTAAACAAGCAATAGGCATATATTACATGTTTGATAGACAAAATTTTTTGACGGAATAGAAATTTTATGAAAGATATGAAAATTTACCTGTTATTGGTGAAAGTATTTGAATTTGTAGAAGGACGTTGAGCGGATTGAACTAGAAAAGTATTTGATTGGTGAGATTGTGAAGATGGACTTCGTGCAGAATGGAGTCCTTTGACATCCGATGAACTGACCATGGTCACTCTCAATGAACTCTGATTGGGTTGAAGGGAACCAGTGCTCATTCCATGGTGACTTTGATACAAAAAGTGAGCCCTAACTTCCGTCTCTCTCTCTCTCGTAACCCTATCCAATTGAGTCAGAGCTTAAGAAATGAAGAGGTAGGAATCGATGGTGGTCGAGTGGTTGGACTGACGTCGAAAAAGCACTTTACTAAAGGTAATCATTATTATCCCAACACATAGAAAGTATCTTTTGTATACAATAAAATAACCAACATGTCAAATCCCTCTGCGCACACTTGGGGACAAAGCCATGACACGGAAAGAAAACAAAAGGAGAAAGCCAATGGCTCAAGGCTTTTATTTTCAACACCCTCTCAATTTTCATTTTCAGAATAACACCCGAATTTTTGTTACCAAAAATTACAAAAAAAAAAAAAAAAAAAAAAATTATACACCTACTCACTTTACCTAAAATTTCTAAAAATAAACTAACCATTATTGTCCGGAAAGAAAATAAAAATTAATAATTCTTTCTCAGTCATACCACTTTTACTAAACGCTAGAGTGAAAGATGAGAGAAAGTTTTTTCTTTGGAAAAAAAAAAAATAAAAAATTAAAATAACAATTTAAATAACAATTAACCCATAAATGAGTCTATGGAAATGACAAACGTTTGTAATTTTCAAAAATTTATATATATATATATATATTATTTTTAAACGTAACTTCAGTTACTTAAGTTAGAAACTGACTCATCCATGACCTAGTAGATAGATACATGAGTGAGGCTCAGGAACCATGATTCATGATTCATTTTTACGAGTCTGTAAAGTGAAAATTTTTTTTAGTACTATTTAGTTTGTCTGGTCTGAATGGGACTTTTACCCATTTGTTAAAAACTAAAAAGAAAAGTTGGGACTCATTCGTTTCCATTTATCATTTCGTTGAGTCACGCAGCCCTACTTGAAGTGACAGTTTTCGAGGACACTCATTTTGGTTCATTTATATTCAAGCTGTCAATACGAATCGGAAAGAAATGTACCTCACCTGGTTATATTCACCATCCTATTGACACCCTCTTTCCTTTCCCATCACTTTTCTCCTTTTATCTTTATAAATTTACTCCTAGAGAGAGAAAATCAATAAGTGAAAGTATACTTTTCTTTCTAACTCTTTCAATTCCTTTAGAAAAGAAAAGATTCCAGCTGTTTATCCTTACTTGAAGAACGTAGAGAATGGATAAAGGTCATCACCAAGTATTGGAAGAAGTGGACGAGGACTTGAGTCTTCTTCTCAAGCAAGTATTGGATCAAGGGATTCGTGGGAATGAACTCAAATCATTTCTTCGTCCAATCACAGCACTCATTCGAGTTGAAACAAAAGGAAAAGTTAAGAAGACTCGATGGTATGGAAAATTGAAGGGAGCCTTGAAGGGATTCATTCCAATTATAGGAATATTATTCCTTATTATCACTATTCTCTTTGGTGATTCTTCATTGATGTTGAAAACAAGTATTCGATTCCATGGACTAGCTGCTATTAGGATTGTTCTTGTAAAAGTATGTCACTTTCCAAAAGATATTTAATTAAACTCTTGTCGTTGATATGATTTTCTATAAGAATTAGTTTTTTTTTTTCTTCTTTTTTCGTTTCTTGTTTAGCTCTTGCCGATTTGGAACTGGACAGATATGTACTACAGTCGATGTCTGATTAGGAATCCATTTTATGAAGATCAGGAACTGAAACTGGATGACTGCAATGTAATTTTGATGTAATTTAGACTTATTCTTAAAGATTTTTTGATATAAATTTAGTTTAAAATATTTGGATTTAGCTCTGTGAGATGTTGGAAGATATTGAGAGAGTTAAGAACGTGAGTCAGACATCTGTTATTGAAGAATTCATTAAGAGGGAGAGACCTTTGGTGGTAACGGATGCTATGAGTGACTGGCAAATTATGACAACGGATCATTTCTGGTTTGACAACATCACAGAGGTCAGTGAGTCCTATTAATAGTATTAAATGTTAGAAAAAGAACATTTTTTTTTAAATTAAGAATCAATTATATTGAAATTTTTTGATAATATTGTAAGCTATATCTCAAGCAAGAAAAGTATAGAGTATGTAACCTCAATACAAATCTACGCATGGGTCAGACTGGTGACCTGGTTCGGGTTCTTCGAAAACTTTATAGCCCTCATACTGAGCAGTGGTTTCTCCATTGGTAAGTGAAAGTTCAAAAAAATTTTTTTTTTTTTTTTTTTTTTTTTGGAACAAGTTTACAAACAAATCTGAAACAATTTTTAGGGAAAATTGTCAAAAAGATGGTGCCAAGGTCACTCGGCAGTTTTACAGACGCCCATACTTCATCACCAACTCCCTCGACTTCACTGGATCCAATTGGGTCTTGATGTCGTCTGATTTTCGAGGTCGAGTCTACAAACCGGCAAGTACACATTATTTACTCTTATTCATCTGTGTAGAACACGCGTGTTACACAACTCTTATAAATAATATCAACAAATATATACCTAAGGTCGTTTTGCACTTGAAGCAAATAAGGTAACCTAAAGATAAATCAAAAAATGAATTGGAAAGTCCTTCAAAAATACTTCTCTAGAAATAACATTGTGGATAAGTATTTTACATTTCCGCTGGGTGTGGAGGCTTAAAATATTGGAACGATAGGATCCTAAAATAAAATTTCTTTTCTTATGTTAAGCGTTAACAGTTTCAGATTGAGTATTGAAAAGTAGGGTACCTCATGAAAAATTTAAAGTCTATACGATCACTAAAAAAAAAGTTATGATTTTTTGAAACCTTAAATTTTTCAATGATATTTTGAGACGATGAGCTAATAAGATCTAACACCTAAAGACCATTTTAAAATAAAATACAAAAATTTAAGTTTTCAAAAAATCATAACTTTTGTTCTACTGATCGTATAGACTTGAAATTTTTCACGGGTATCCTACTTTTCAATACTCATTCTGAAACTGTTGACGCTTAACATCAAAAACATATTTTATTTTAGGATCCTATCGTTCCAATATTTTAAGGTGCTTGCTTTCTCCAAGGAAGACATTGAGCCAAAAGTGAAAGTATCTTCTCAATGTCCATAATATTGTAATGGGCTGTAACTGCGATAGTTTGATCTACCTAGTGAAAGGTGTTTTAATTTTTCTTTTTATGATTTATTTTCGTGTCAAGGTCATCATTTTTACAATAATTTGCGTTTTCTTGTGTGAGGTAAAGATNAAAATACAAAAATTTAAGTTTTCAAAAAATCATAACTTTTGTTCTACTGATCGTATAGACTTGAAATTTTTCACAGGTATCCTACTTTTCAATACTCATTCTGAAACTGTTGACGCTTAACATCAAAAACATATTTTATTTTAGGATCCTATGGTTCCAATATTTTAAGGTGCTTGCTTTCTCCAAGGAAGACATTGAGCCAAAAGTGAAAAGTATCTTCTCAATGTCTATAATATTGTAATGGGCTGTAACTGCGATAGTTTGATCTACCTAGTGAAAGGTGTTTTAATTTTTGTTTTTATGATTTATTTTCGTGTCAAGGTCATCATTTTTACAATAATTTGCGTTTTCTTGTGTGAGGTAAAGATGAAAATTAAATTCTGAAAAAGAAAAAAATACATTTCGAATCGATATAAGACAGTGTGTAAAGTTATAATTTGTGGTGTACTTATTTTTGCTTTCTTTGAACCTGTTAATTATCTAAAGTAAAGTTATCGTAATTTTCGCTTCCAAGAATATTGGCGAAAAATAAGTGTGCGATATATGCACGGTGATGAGGTTGAGTATAGAATACTGCTTGTTATACACGGACGGCCAATTGAAATAAAACGTTCAGGTTGAAGTAAAACACCGTCCGCTGATTGTTATCAATCCATTATTGCAACCTAAGAAAAGAACCTAACAAAAAATCCAAACATTAATTCAATGCAATGAGCTGATACGGTGCTTTACTCCTAACCAAACGTTCATAAATGAAAAAAAAATTGACTGTTGGGAGGTCCATGACAGTTGGGAGTTCGAGATAGTCTGTCAATGCTCTACCAAATCCGAGGGTCAAACCACATTCGTCTAAGTCCTAGAGAGACATGTAGAGCACACTGTCCAGAACTTACCTTCACTTTGTATGAAGGAGAAATCCGTAAGTTCTTAACTTTTTTGCCTAATTAGAATAATTCTCACACCGTCTATTACGTCTACGTCTTCTTTCCACAGTGGTATTGACAAACTTGCTCTGGTCACTTGAGTATATCCCAGGAGACAATGGCGACAACCTAGGAATTCTCTCCGAAGTTTCTTGGCCATCTCTCGATTAATTCACGCCATGGCACTACCACACATCACAGCGTCTTCTGCTTGATCCACTTTCGTGGTATTCAAAATTTTAACGATTCTTTTGATTTTATTAACGTTTTCCTTCCAGATCGTGATTAATACAACTTGGAATTGGTTACAGGTCTTATTCTTAATGATTGCTGTTTTACCTCTCATGAGTGTTTGATTAGATAATAAAATGATGTTTAACTGAAAGATGATTGGATTTACTTATCAATTAAGATGATAATTAGAGAAGTTAAAATTAGTTATTTTTTCGACTCTTTTTTCATGATGAGTTGTTTTGTTTTGAAATATATAGAAATTCAACAATTTCGACTTTATAGTCACTTAAACACTAGTTCATAGTTGAGAATGAAAGTTGCTCCGAACTAATACAATAATTGTTAGTTTTTTTTTTTTTTTTTTTTGTATTTTTTTTTTTATAATTTTTGGTTAAATAATCATCTTTAACGGCAATTTCACCCAAGGCTCCACTCGACTCGTCCAAGCCTTTCGGATCTAACGAATGAGGTTATTGAACTTTCCAAGAGGAATGGACGCCCGAGTCAGCATTCATTACATTTTAACATTATAATTTGAGTTTTTAACCATTTAGTTATAACCATCAACACTCAAGGAATTATTAGACTCGTTATTTTAACGACGATGGGGTTTTTTTTTTATTGTGCATTCCCTCTCACCGTTCAGCTTGTCACGTAAGTCCACTAACTTAAGTCCAGTTGTTGGGTAGGTGAGTGGGAGGTTTTAAAGGATATCCTCTCTGTCGTCGGATCGTAAATCGTCTCACAGATTATTTGCTATGAATAATATAATATGGAATGTTATGCAAGGACTTGATGGAATAAAGAATTAGTCCTTGTAAGCAGAATTATTTTCTCTGCTCTAACACGGTTTCAAACTAAGGACAATGATTTTGGGCTAAGCTTAAGAGCAGTACAAAAAAGTAAAAGATGGGGAGACTCTTGATATGTCAACTAATCTTGTCCTTTTTTTTTTAAATGGAAGGGAAGAAGGCGTCCGAAAGGAGAACACAACTTGTTGTTAAATTTATTTTAATGTTAACAATACTAAGCCACACGCCCTATGTCAGGAATAATTTTTCTTAAGGGAGACTATAAATGATAACAAAAATCAATCAATAGTTCTTCAACTTATTTCAAAGTACGAAGTACCAAGTGGTCGAAAGATAGCTAATGAACTTCAAGTTCCAGTCTAGCAAAAAAAAAAAAAAAAAAAAAAAAAAAAATCTTATTTGATAATGAGATTTTTTTTTTCAATGGATGAACTTTCTTTACCTATCCATACCACTTTACTCCATACTTAATTACTTATTATTAGTTATAAGAACCAATGATTGTTTTTTTTTATATATCATTATGTTTCGTCTCATTAGACTCCCATAAGTTCCCATTAATTCCTTACATCTACTCGCCAAGTCCAAATTTTTTGAAAATGAGTTCCTTTCCTTTGGAAAGAAAGGAATCAACACCACCAGAGGTAGTTTCACCACTTGTACTAGCACCAATCCCACCACTAGTAGCACCTGTCCCACTACCTCCAGTAGCACTGTGCGTCAATTCAGAAAATTTTTGCATAAAATTTGTATGGGATTCACCGGAGAAGACACCAGGGAGTTTGTTCATTACACCTATCCCACCGACACCTCTTCCAGGTCCACTTAGGAGCCCACTTACTCCTCCCATTCCTTTTAATTTCCCTTCTTCCATAATACCAACTCCATGGAGAGGTTCTGGCTCTGGAGAAAACTGAGGCACGACGGAAGGAACTCCACGGTGAGACGGAATCTTCGGCACAAGTCCAGGTTGCGGTCCCAATTTCCTTCCTCCTGGCATAGGCATTGGTGGGGCTGTTCTACCACCTCTCCGACCCACCGCTGCTCCTTCGAAGTGGTTCCTCAGCTGTATAAGAATCAAATATAAATTTAGTTAATAATTCATTCATTTCTATTCCCAAGATCCTTTCTCAATGACTTCCGAAAATAATTAAATGTTTAGTTTTAGTAAACTAGTAGTACTTCTCTTTTACTTATTCCACTTATTCTGATTCTCTCTTCAAGTACTTTTTTTTTCCATCTACCATTGTCAAACCAAATTCATTTTCTTTAGCACAAACAAAAATTTGTAATAAATATAGACGGTAAACGGAAGGAAATGGTGGAATGGACCTTGGGAAATTTGAATCCAATAATTCAACGGCTTTCATTGTTTTCTTTTCGTAGCCCCTCAAAACCTTGCCCATAGAATAGAANGGGGGGGGGGGGGGGGGGGGGGGGGGGGGGGGGGGGGGGGGGGGGGGGGGGGGGGGGGGGGGTTGGAAAGAGGGATAAAAAAGGGGGAAATAACAATGAAAGCTGAGCGGTGAGGGGAAAAGCCTTAGAAGAAAATGGCGGAAGCTAAGGGGTTCTTAGAGTGAGGGTTGTGGGTGGAAGTTATTTGTGTCTTACCTGATGGGAGACCGGGTGATCGAGAGGATAAGCAGCATCTAGAAAGGCAGCGGCGTACAGAGAGAGATAGTTAAAATAGAAATCAGAGGAAAAAAGACACGACATCAATTGAGCATGAGATGGGATCCGAAATTTCTTTTTTTTTTAATCCTTCCCTCCACTACCCAGCCCACTCCTGTTCCCCCGCACTTGTACTCTGCGACCCAATGGGTGAGTTAGGAAAAAAAGGATTAATCAGTAAGCCAAAAAAAGGCTCAAGTCAGGGGCAATGACTGGGGGGTAATAGTCAAGGAATTAAGCCAAGAAAGGGGTAAACTATGTAGAGAGAAAATGAAGCCCAGCGAATCACAAGAAGGCGATGATGGAATCAAAGGAGACTTTATCCACAGTTAAAAGTTTCCAGCCCCGCCATTCAATTTTGGACTCTTTCTTTTATTAAACGTTTAATTTTATTTTAATAAATAGCAATCCAAAGACAGGATGCTTTTCAAATTATCAAAACTCACTATCGATCGGAGATATATATATATATATAAGCGAAGAGATAAAATCCGGGGATAATTTAATTTTGTAAAAGGTTATAAAAATTAAAAGAAAATCCGTAAACTGGATTGAAAGCACATTGCAGAAATGGAACATCAAAGGCGCAGAATGGAGAGAAAGAATTGAATCTGTGATGGCAGACGGGGGAAAAGTGATCGAAAGATAATCTTTGTCTTACCTTGACCTTTCCTTCTGTTTTCCATTTCTTGTGGTCGAGGAATACCAGGTCCACTGACTCTTTGACTAGCTTCTCTTGGTGGTAGTGGTGGACCTCGAGCTCCTGCTCCAGGTGGTCCCCTTCTACTACCTTCGACAACCCCTGGACCTCCTCCTCCAACGCCGACGTTACTACTTTGTGGACCAAGGTGTGGTGGTACTCCACGTCGTCGTTCATACTCTGCTGGTGCTTCCGTTAGAAAGTTAGAGGGTACAAGACCTCGAACTCCATTCAACTCACCCATGTAAAATCCATCATCATCCATATCACCATAGACATAAATAATTTCACCGGTTCGGAAGGACAACTCTACCTACAAAAACACAATTTAGATTCCAGATTTTAACAAATTAGTTTCATTAACTACTAATAATTGACAATTAGTCATACTTCGGAGTCAACATTTGGCGAGAGTTCTTGTGGATCGTAGTCATAGAGAGCTACCATCCGTTTCATAGGCATGTTCGCATAAATATCACCCCATCGATCTCTTCCCATTGCTCGTCGCTCTCGACCACTCACTAGGCCACCTTCTCCTGTTTCCTGAAAAATACAAAACGAGCAAAAGATTTTTAATAGTGACGAAATAAGTATAATACATGGAAGATCATAAATTAGTTGTGATTTGGATCCTACTTATTGAAATTATTTAACTGATTTACCAATTCTTGTCCTGATCTCTCGTCATCGGGATGCATTTCTGAGACCATGTTGCAAGGTACGTATCCCCGTCGTCCATTGGCTTCACCCCAATAAAATCCGTCCATATCCTTCTCCCCATATATCTGGACAATGACAAAAGGCAAGGTCATTATAAAAATACTCAAAAATTAATGTTAATAAAAAAAAAAATTTCTTTTTTGCCTTTATCATCTGTCCCTCTCGAAAAGGTAACTCTTCATCACAGGCATCTGGGTTTGGTGACATAGAGGGTGGATCATAGTCAAAGAGAGCAACGAAGAGACGGTGCCTGAGTTGTTCTGTAGGTTTTCTAGGTGGTGGAGGCCGATGACCCCCTCTTCCGCGAATGGGCGGTGGTCCATACTGGGTGTGGTAGTCCTCTTGTTGTGGTCGATGAGTGGGTGGTGGGCCGTGGTAGTGACCTCTGGCAGTGGCTGGGCGCTCCGCTAGGTAAACGTGTTGTTGTGGGCGAGAATGACGGACTCCCCTCCCTCTCAAACCTCGATCCGAATCTGAAGTAACTTCTGAATCAAGTAATGAATTTACTCCCTACCACCAACGTTTTGGATAAAATCTATTTACCAATGGAGGGAATATTCGGTGGCGGATACCCAGAATCTCGATCACTAAAACTCTCGTCTCCTTCAAGCGATGATCCACCATGACGCAACGGAGCCGATGACGCTCTTTTCACGTAACTGTTCTGGATCTAGTATATAAAAGTTCAATATTTGAAACGATAAGAGATTGGTTAGTTTGAAAGATTCACCATTCGTCCTTGTCTCCTGCTCCCTCGCAATACTTGAGCGGAGATGGGAATAGGAATACTGTCAGAAGAAAGACTATCTCGTGACTTAGTGCGAACTGTCACTTGCTTTGGAATTATCCCTTGAAATCGATTCAGGTCTAGTAGAGCATGGTCTCCTTCAAAAATCAACATCAGTTACAAAATTACTAAATATGAGTTTTTTTAATAATTAGCTCTATCAGGAAATATACAGTGCGTTCGAATAAGAAAGCGAACTTCCCGCGCAATGAAATCACAAAAAATTCAAAATTTATAGATAATTAGACAATTGCACAGCTGCTGGGCGGTTTATCATCCTGAAATTCTTTCCTTTGATAGTTTACTTATGTGAAAATGAGGGGGGGGGAATCATCGAAAACATATGTAGTCAGGTAAAATATCGTAACTCTAGTATTTCTAATTCAAATTTAAAATATTACATCGCATGATGGTTGACAATTTCATACTACTGATGAATTGTTCGTTCAAAGTAAAGCACCATCCGCTAATTGTATCAGCTCATTGCCTCTTAAAATCCTAACTTAACCTTAACACTAGTGCAATGGGCTGATACACAGCGCTGATACTCGTACCTACCAAAATTTACCGCTGACGATTACTTGCCTTGAAAGATGTTCCATTTTCCATTAAATAAATCTAGCAATTATTGAAACTAAACTTGATACAGGAGTTAGTCTGTTGAAACAAATAAAAACTATTTTGAAACAATTTCAAATGTTGAGGAAAAGAAACTAAGAATAAAAATGACACCTAAAGCGTAACGACTATTAGTATTGTCAGCAGGCGAAAACAAATCAGGACACATAATATTTAACTTGCTCTGCTCATAATCTCAATTTACATTGTTGGGCATTGTTACTAAAAATTGAATTGATTTGATTATCAAAAAAAATTATTTAGCAATTATGATATTGAGTTGAACCTAACTAACATGTTCCTTATTAAAATTTGATCGAAGAGTTCAATGAATTGAAATTATAATTGTAATTTACAGAACTCTTTCGATCAAGATTGAGAATAGTTAATATACTAAATTCTGCATGTTGAAATATCTTAACCCTAAATGAAACTGAATTATAAAAAAAAGTGTGGTCATTACGTTGGTAAGCATGTCATCTCAAAACTTCAATGATCCATAATTAAACATTTGAAAAAATTAACAAAAGTAGTCTATTTTGTTAATTTTTTCAGGTTTGATTAGTCTTTTACTTCCTTTAGTAATTTTTGTATTTTTTAGCCAATTGAGGTGCACGAGTCTAAAATTTGTAAATTTCTAATATTTTTCTGAAATCATTTCGCGGGAAGTTCGCTTTCTTATTCGAACGCACTGTAGTTTACTTTGCTATACAATTAAAACTTACCTGAAGGGCTATCAATCTCAAGAATTTTTCTTCCATCGGCAAAGACGGCATAGCCAGTAACAACTGCACCGTTGGAAGTCCCAGCAGTCACAGGGTTCCATGTGACTAGTAGAGTGTTGTCCTGTGGTCCTACTTCCACTTGGACATCCACAGGTGGGTCAGGTAATCCTAAACATCCTCAAAAAAGACAATAAGGAAGAGGTCACACAGTCATTAGCTCTCAACATCTCTACGCTTTATTATCTACACGTACCTTTTGGCAGAGTACGAAACTCGGTATGAGCTGAGAGCTTCTCCATTTGTTTGCTGTTCTTCTCATCAAAGTGTGGAGCTCGAACGTTCTTTGATCGCACAGTAACTCTGTACGTCGTATTCGGCGTCAGAACTGAAAGTCAAACATTTGAAGAAACAGTAATTTTATTCAAAATATATTAGACAAATTTAAAAAAAAATCACAATGAACTGACAAGATTTCATGGAACAATATATTATTGGTGTTAGAGCATATTGACCACTCCAGTGAGATTCACACATTCTCCCGTAATGGTGTGTAAAAAATAGAAAGAATTTCTAACCCCAAGAAATGGTTCCCTTTCCTTACCTGTGATAGCATGTCGATAAATGCCTGGCTTCACAGTCCGAACTTCGACATTGTTGACACTGACGACATGGTGGTAGTTGCTGTTGCTTGGAAGCCATGAGATGACTGCAGACGTACTAGTGACATGAGTAGCACGGACACAGGAAGGAGAGAGCGGGGCGTCTTTCCCAATGATCATTGTACAGGCGGCGTCACGAGAAGTCCGTCGATTCGGTGTTATAGCTCTCACACTGATGCGATGAGGCTATTCAATAGAACCAATCCCAATTATAAGTTTAAGAACTAAGGGATGAGTATTAGTAAAAAGTGACTTACGCGACTCGCATCGACTCCTTCCACAAGAGCCCTTGTCCTTTCGTTAGCCTTAACGGTGCATCGAAGGAGTCCGTTGACGTAGACTTGGTAGCTTTCGATTGTTCCAGGTGGAGCTGCTTCTGGTGGGTTCCAAGCGATGAGAATACTTTTGTTGAGCTGGCGTTCGAGTGTGAGTTGTTGAGGAGGAGGTACTAGCACCGAGAAGAGAAGGTCTATAGTGTTACATAAACGTCTCTAATAGAGCTGTCAAAACTACTGAAAGCAAAAGGCGGAAGTGGGCAATAACTTCCTTTGAATAAATGACTTCAAATATTCAAACTCAAGCAATTCCAAATGAAATTACCCACTTCTGCCTACTAAAGAAACACTTGACATACCGAATCTGTCTCCGTCGTCTTCAGTGACATCCTCCAGATCCAAATAGCTGTACTCTGACTCCTGCCGTCGGTTCATGAGCTCCTCTGTTCAAAGAGAAAAAATAATTGCGTCTCTTGAGGAAATTGGAAGTTTCCGGAGAGGCAGGAAGAAGAAATCTACGGAAGAGGGCAAGAGAAGTAAAATGAAGATGAAGAGATACCTTGGAAGATGTCCTCTTGCAGGAGAGAGGGCAGTCGTCTAAGGCCCTTTCCCTTCCTAACTACAGGCGGATGAGCGGACGGACAGAACGATGGCAGGAAGAAGGGCAAAAATAATCAAAACTCAATTAAAGACAAAGACTAACAAGTGCAAACGGAAGTTGTTGAGAGTCCAGACAAGAACCGAGAATGAGAAGCAGAGGAACATGCTCACTGGCTTGTCGATGAGATAGTTTCGAACAAAGACGGAAAACCAAATAAACTTACCAATGATGAGACTCTGTGACTCATCATGCGACACTTCTTGAAAGTTCCGACGGTATGATGGCATCCGTTCATCTGGATCCTTCACCCCGAGAACCACTTGTTGATGAAACTCGAGGAGATCCTCACCCACAAGTCGCTCAACATAGTTTGAAGGCACGAGCCCGCGTCTTCCATCTAGAAGTTCCCCGTCGAGAAACCCGTCCTAATCAAAAAAATAAATATCTTTGTTTTCTTGTTAAATCACTTTAAGTAATAGGGTCACCTCATCCATAGTACCCCAGACGAGCACATAATCACCCGCGTTGAGGTAGAGCTCCGATTCAGGATTCTCATTAGGTGACTGCTGGAAGGGGTCATATGAGTATCTGGCAATGTAAACGAAGCACCGACCTTTCTCTGGAATATCCAGAACATCCACATTCGAATGTTCAATGACAGGAATAGTCTTTCCAAGCACAATGTGACTTCCGTTGAGGAGATGAGAGGGATTCCTCTCTGAAATTAAAAGCAGGAAATGAGATACACTATGGGTTTCTATTGACAATGAGTTGTGTTTGGTTCACCATGGGGTTTTTGCTCGACATGTGCCGTGGTGATGATTGTAGGAATGGACAGGGCTCCTTGACCAAACAAGCCACTGACATTGCTTCCACCAGGGAGAGTGCAGCCACTTGGTCCCGAGGTCGTCGTGCCCTGGAGAAACGTCGTCCCTGGGACGAAAACGTTAGTGGGAAGAACAGTAGTGAAGGAGGGTTGGAGTATCGGATTCTGAGAGCTCATTGTCCTGTGTTGACCGAGGCCTCGATCATACGTCAAGTCCCGTGGAGGTTTTCCTGAAACTAAATAGAAGAAATAAGTCTTCTCATTGAACTCCTATGGGAAAGACCTTTGACTTAAATGGCTAAATGTTTGATTTCTGGAATTGCTAGACATTAGTTGAATGCCGGAGATCCAGAATAAGAAAGCGACAGAAAGAATTGAGTAAAGAGTGTGTAGTGAAGTGTTGGGAGATACTAAAAGCCTAATGAAATGACAAAGCTGCAAGTCGTGTGATAGTGATTTCGGTGACAATTTGTGACATGCATTATCCAATTCCAAATGACGTTCCTTGAGGAATTAACAAGTGTGACTCTACCATTCCAAATTTTACGTCTACTCATGTGTCATATCTACGTTTCTAATAAGATTGAGGCTAACTTAGCACATTCTCTGAACGATTCTCATCTACTCGCCTACAATTGGCGTCAAGAATTCAAGAATTCGGTTTGTAACCTTCCTTACTTTCTGACTCAACTCTGATTTTAGGTATTTGGAAAGTTCTTTTCCCAGTTGGAGGTTTTTTGGGTAAAGTACGTCTACGAGAGCCTGACGTTGGATGCTGTTGATGTTGATGGTGGTGGTGGTAGTGGTGTAATTGATGAGATTGACTTGTGTTAACAACCCCACCCACTGCGAAGAAAAGAAGAATCGTAGCACAGAGAAAGACAATATAGTCTATTCACCAAGTATCTCAAAGGCAGCACGCAAGCTCACAGTTCTCAACCAATAATGGCGTTGGACTAGTTAGAACAACTAACTAACCCAATCAACCAATCCTCTGAAGAACTTGTTAGTTGACGTGCTCCTCGATTCAATCTTTCGTACTCAATAATAATTACTTAATTAGGAAGAGGAAGTGGAAGAAAGCTAACCTACTCCGATTGGTTTTGTGAGTGAAAGGAAAGTCTTTTGGAGAAACGAACAACAATTCGACTCACCTTCGCTGTGTTTCTCCAGTTCTGCAAGGATTTTGTTATCCTGTTGTATTTTGGCAATGATTCTCTCAATCTCGTTGTTGGTTCTGTTCCCAACGGATGGGACTTGTCTTGTAGTGTAAGGCTCCGTCCCTTGTGCCTTCCTACCAAGGACATCCCGTGCAAGAGGAGGAGAATGGGAGAGGTCCGTAACTGAACTGCTCCTGCGTATCCTCTTCCGGCCTTGTCTCGCCGGCGGAGAGGAGGAGGCTTTGTGGTGGTGGGTGGAGGTACTCGTGGCCGGTCTTGGCAGAGAATGGGAGATCCCAGTTGGCAAGAAGGAGGGTGAGCGAGAGTAGGCAGAGTCATGCAAAAGCAGTGAGTGCTCGTGCTTATTACTGTTCGTGACCTCAGTCGAAACCCCTTGACCTACAGACCCAATATTAACTTTTCAATTATACCTCTCCTACTCCTACTCTCCTGTCCGAAGTGAAATCAAGGATGGGTTTATGAGGCTGGGAGGGCCAATAATGGTTTAAGAATAAAGACGTTTTACCTCTTGACGATGGGAAGAATCGAGAGTAGAGCCCGTCATGACTTGGCTCTCCACCTAAGGAACCGATTATCCCAGGTACAGGGGTGGGGGTAGAGAGGCATTCCGTCCTACTCAGAGCAGAGTCTATGTAAAAAAAAAAAAAAAAAAAAAAAAATTGTCATAAGAACATATCATCAATATTTCTTTTACAATAAAAATTACCTGGCGTTGAGCACAGCGGTGAGTCAGGTAGAGACTCATTATGTCCCAAAGAGGAGTGACGAGAGTGAGAGGATGAGGCACGTTGAACAACTCCGGATGTCGAGACGGTGGACTGACTATGCTGAGCTCGCTTCAGAGCTGCCATCTCTAGCATCAACTCCTCGTGACGAACGTTCTGTAGCTCCGTCTTCTTGTCCAATTCACGGATCTTCGACTAAAGAAATAAAAGAAAAAAAAAAGAAAAAAAAAAAGTCAAATTTCGATTGATACGTCTTCAAAAAATCTAAATCTTCATGAATTTCCCATTTCCCCTGGATTACTTAAAATCAGGGTTCGAAGAAAATATCAAATCGATATATATCACGATATATATCAAGATATATATCATGATATTTATTTCGGAAAATATCATGATATTTTTGATATTTTCATTAAAGATCCTATTTGGAATAATTTTTGGGTGGGGAGCCAGCTGTTCTGGATCAATCGGATTCTGATTCCGACGATTCTCCAATAGATGATAATTCAGCTTAAATTTAACTACAATTGATTCATTTAATTCTAAAGTTTTAGAATCAATTAATTTACACAATTTACTACTTTTAATCAAAAATATCAAAAATATCAAAAATATCTGATATATATCAAAATATCCGATATTTTTGATATTTTTGAAAATATCATGATATTTTCGAACTCTGCTTAAAATAATACACTAGTAAAAAATACCTTCATTATTTTTCATTTACAAAACCTCAATTCCAACAAATATGAGTTAGCAACCAACTTATTAAAAGTCAAAGTTAATGATCCAGTGAATTATTTTACCTGGAGAGCCTCGATTGTTTCTGTTCGCTTTCTCTGAGCGTCCATTCGATATCTAAAAAAAAAAAATTTTTTTTTTTCATTATAAATTTATAATTTCTGTAGTTGTAGAAAGTAGTATAATGAAAAAAAAAACTACGTTCTTCATTGGATTTCTCCAGGAAACTTTCTCTAAAAAAAAGATTATAAAAAATAATTTAATAAAAATAATAACATACTCGCCCATGGTCCTCCTTTTGTCAACTTGGCCGAGGCGTGTGAGACGAGAGAGGTCATCCTTCTGATCGCGTAGGGCAGCCAAGGCTTCTCCATGTTGTCTCTCGAGTTCTTTCCTCTGTTCAGACGCTTCACGGAGCTGCTGCTGTAATAATGAAAAATAAATATAAAAATATATATAAAAAAACTAAAAAATATCTTAGTTTATATTAATTTCCAACAATATTTTTCAAATTCTATGACCAATAATAATAATAATTATTAAAAAACATTGAATTTGAATTATAAGCATTACATTAAAAAATTTTAAGTTCTTTGTAGAAATCCACATTGTAGAAATCTACATTGTAGAAATCTCATAAAACTTTCTCTAAATACTCCTCATTAGGTTTAGGTATTTAAAAAAATTTCTCCTCAAGTGATAAGTGTGGTGGCTGAGTCAGAGAGAAAGCCCAAATGAAGAAGAGGATTGAAAGAGTTTTTCCTAATACTTGAATCCTCAGGTCAAAGATTAAAAAAGTATCCTATGTAGACAAGGTTGTGTAGATATAATTTGTAGTAAGGAGTCAAAGACTAGGTATTGTATAAATATATGAAAATGGTTTTAAGAGTGAATGATTAGAGATTACATTACCTTGAGAAGAGACTCCAGGATGAAGCGAGTTAGGACTGATGGTAACTTTTAGTTGGAAGGGGGTCCTTGGATAGAGAGGATGGAGCCTTGAGGTGTGTGACTGGTGGTGGTGTAGGGTCTCTGAGTCCCATGTTCCATTTCCTAGGCAGGAAGGAGGGTCCTCCTCTACTCATAGACTACTGGGAAGAGAAAGTCAGAGATCGATAGAGAAAAGTTTCTTTCTCCGGAGAAAACTCCAGGCATGCTCCTATCATCCGAACTTTACCGATCATCCCACTGCCACACTCCATTGTCCTACTTACACTCTGCCACGGGACATGATCCTACAACTCCAATTACGGTTTCCAAATATCATCTTCCGACATCATCTCTCCTCCTTTTTTCAAAGACATCTTTAGTTTAGTAGTCTAGGCCTAGGCCAAGTCACTACCAAATTTTTAACTCCATACCACTTTCACTTGCCGCCAATTCATCAGACAGACATCCTATTCTTTTCAGTCTTAACATCACACCATCTTCCCAGCTGTCATATATCATCTCTCAAATACATTATTATGTTTACATAAGGACTTTCAAAAATATTTTATTTTACACTTCCAACTTATCCTTTTAAATAACTTCTGCATTCAATTATATTATATACAATCCAACCAGTGTTTTTGGGACAACTGGAAGTTACTTTTCACACATGCTTATTTGCTGCGGAGAAAGCGTTGTCCCAAAAATTATTGTCAATTAAACTCCATAAACCAAATTTTTTTTAGATGATACTGTTTACATGTTTGAGAAAGATTATGCGAAAGTAGAGAAGAGAATTTTTTTTAATCAAGTCTCTGCGACAACTAGAAAAAAAGTTACGAATTTTTGAAAATTGTAATTTTGGAACATTCTTTTGGTAAAATGTACATGAAAAGTTAGGTGTCCCAAACGAATGTTCCGAAATAACAATTTTCAAAAAATCCTAACTTTTTTTCTAGTTATCGCAGAGACTTGATTAAAAAAAATTCTCCTCTATACTTTCGCATAATCTTTCTCAAACATGTAAACAGTATTATCTAAAAAAAATTTGGTTTATGGAGTTTAATTGACAATAATTTTTAGGACAAAGCTTTCTCCAGCAAATAGCATGGGTCAAAAGTAACTTCCAGTTGTCCCAAAAACACTGATTGGACTGTAGAATATAATTGAAAGATTGAAACTAAGGAAATTCTTATACGAAAAAAAAAAACAAAAAAAAAACGGATGATTCGTATGGGTAAATAGTAAAAAAAAAAAAAAACCGGAGATGACAATTGGAAAAACCAAGAAATTACCCATCCGTCATTCTCTAACACTCCCAAATACAAACTCATCCGTAAGTTTGGACTCACCAATAAGATTAGGTTAACAAGTGGTCTTTGAACTCTCTGAAATGCGATATATCATATTCCCATATTATTTCCATCTTCATACTATTTGAATAGAGAAATGAATTACTGAACATGATTATACTGTGGCGTGGGTGTGGATTTTACGTTACTTACTTCTAATGCCTTATATTTACATATTGAATAACATTTAAGGAGAATCTCTACCACCTCTGCGACCACGACCACGCCTCCTACCTCTACCGCGACCTCTGCCACGCCCACCTCTCCCACGACCCCCTCTACGCTGACTCACGACCAATCGTTTCTCAACATACGGCTGGAACTCTGAGGAGCAGTAAATACATCCTTTTTTCTCTCCTTCTTCACCTTTCTTTGGTAAATCAGTTTTTAACAACTGGGCACTACAGGATTCACATTCTTCATCAGCCAAAACTCTCACTCTTCTTGATCCATCAAAAACAGACAAGAACACACTGCATCTAGAATTAGAATTTTTTTTTTAGAAATCGAGAAAACATTTTTATTACCCGGTGAGAATTCTCAGTTTCTCAATAATGATAATCCAAGAAAATTCAAATATTTATATTCAACCAATCCGATTTGAAAAAAAAAACTGTAAATATAAAAATCTGATAGGTTGAATTTGAATTTTTTTTTGGGTCATCATTATTGAATGTTTCGGTACTTTGGATTATTGCAAGAAATCTTCCATTTTGGTCCGGAAGCGACATCTAGTACTAGTAAACCATCCTCACACTCTCCGCCTGAAATAGAAAAAAAAATTTTTTTCACCTGAAGTAAATAATTACTTCACATTAATTTTACACATACAATATGAAATCCCGTTCATGGCATATGAAAACTTGCATGTCTGATGAGAGCACTTGCTACAACTACTTCCTTTCTTCATATCTCTGTAAATATAAAGGATATTTATTATAATTTATAAAATCATATTTCAGATCGAAACAGAGAGGGAACTAACTCAAATGGTGGGTTATTGATACAATATGGACAGAAAGTGTAGCTTTTGTCTCTAGCTCCTCCATTCCATTCAATAAGCTCAAAGTCATCCAATGGACATCGAATATCATTAAATGCGCGAAGAGCTCCATTCTGTGGCACATTATGTGTTTCGTTACAAACAGAGCAATGGAGTCTGCTAGTATTGAAGGAAACGAGTTTCATATACCGTTTACATTTTCCACACCTAATTTGAAAGATTTGGAATTATTAAATTTATACGAATTCATAAAAAAAAAAATTGACACAAAAAATTACCTGGAAAATGGCTTCCCACTACCTGCAGACTTTGAGAATGAAGCCTCGAAGAGCTCATCCATCCCAGCAATATTTTTGACAAAATAAAGAAATTTTGCTTTGAAAATATCTAAAGTGTGATCCACGACTCGTGACAATGTCTGCTCTCCTAAATGAAACAATTTTTTTTTCAATGCTCAGTTATAATATGAATAAGTAATTAGTTAAAATCCTACATGTACGTACCTTTTGCAATCAAATCTAATTGTTTCTCAACAGCAGATCTCATTGTCGGCAGAACAAGCTCAGGGTCAATCTAAAACGAAGAATTATTTAAGTTCTAAACTAGATAGACACGACGTAATGGATGTATTGTATACTTTAAGATATCCATGAACTAAAATGGTTCCTAAATCAGTTGGAGCTAGTTTCCGTCCAGCCAGAAGAGAGACATAGTTTCGCATACAAATATTATTGATATGAACTGGTATAGAGGCATCAGTCCCAATTCCATGTTTCTCCATCAGAGAAATTAGTTCGGATTCAGTCAAGTAGTCTGGTGGCTTAGTTTCGGATTCGTGGAGTCTTTTCTAAACCAAAATACGTTCATGAGTTTCAGGATTCAGGAATAAAGTCTAAAGTAAAATTATACCTCAGTAATGGCATAATTAGCATCAATTGTAACTTGAGGAATCAATTCCGAATTTGAAATTACATTGAATGGATATACACGCGTAAACCCTGGAATTAAAATTTCCTTTCCTTGGAATGTGAAGGATTCATCTCTTATTTTGAATTCAATTATCGTTTCCAAATAAATGCAGTCAGTCGAAACCTAAATATTATATAGAATTACGTAGATATGACTAAGTAATTATGGGTTACAGAGATTGTTGAGCTTACTGTTGATATAAAATACTGGACAATGAAACTATACAACCGAGAAGAATCCGAATCATGAAAGGAATTTGAATTAGTTGCAACTAACGGTGTGATTGGAGAATGGTCACCAGCATCGTGTCCTTTCAGTGGGGACACAATTTCATCCCACTTGACAAAATTTCCCCATTCATGATGTTTCCCAAACTGACCCAAGACTCCTCTAAAATTAGAAAGATTTCCAAAAATTCATTCTAATAATAATTGAAACCAAAATCAATAAGAATTATATTGATTTACCTGTAATCAAATGCTGCTGGGTAATGAGTAGTTTCTGTTCGTGGGTAGCTGATATATCCTTGTGTGTAAAGTCTCTCTGCGATCATCATAGTATGGTGAGGTGAAAGTCCTAATTTAGAGGATGCCAATCTTAACATTTCCACAGTATTTAGTCCCAAAGGCCGTTTTTTCGTACATTCTTTCTTCTTGCATTCAGAAACACTGGAATTTATAACGTTGTCAGAATACGTATTAATGTAATTACATTTTCTTGCTAACTTAGAGAAAGCAAAAATATCGAAATTCAAATTGTAAATGGAATCAAATCCAAATTTTGAATTTTGAAATCAAATTTAGATATATTATGGTTTGCTTTTTGGAACTTATTTCATGATTAACTTACATTGCTACTTTTGAATCTTTCAGTAATTGGAGAAAATATTCTCCGAGTTGCTTGTCAAATATACGACCTCTCTTCCAGTCTAATTCTATATCTTTTGCATCATCTAATTTAACACTAATCTGATAAAGAAAATGAAATTTTAATGTATCGATATCGGAACAGAATTTGAAACACTTACTCGAATAGTCCAAAACTTTTCTGGCACAAACTGTTGAATAATGTCGTGACGTTTCACACAGAATCCCAAGGTCGGTGTTTGACATGGTCCATAAGAAACAAGAGACGAATCAAAACTCCCATATTTTCCCTGAGCACAAGGAAAAATTGAAAGTTAAGGTTAATCATTTTTTTTGGAACAAACGATTCTTACATGAAAAACTTTCGTTTGAAATCTAGTGAAACAACAGCCGATTCTTAAATCAAGTTCCTGACGTGCATCGACGCTTTTGGATTCATTTTCATTAGGAACTGTCAGACTCTCAATTGCTTTCTTCAAATCTGGAGTAGTAAGAGCTGAAAATCTAGCTCGAAATAGTGTCTGGAACAAGTCAATCATATCAAATATAAAATATAACCAATAATATTAAAATCAACTCCGATCAAGAATCAATGTACCCATTGCCCCAAATTACCCATAATGGCGTCACTTACCTTTCCAGGAATCAAAGTCAATGAATCCTGTAGAATGTCTACAATTTCGAAACAAATATTTTCCCCTTCCTTATCACAATCTAACCAAAGTATGAGATATTGAGCACTCCTAGCTTCCGAGCGTAGCATAATTGGAACTTTTTGCTTTTCATTGGATTCATTCTTGATAGTAGGACATTCAAACAAGTCTGCCTAGCAATTAGTTAAAAATCAAGTACAATTTTAACATAATCCTTGAATTATGAAATATAAATTTTGAATTACTGGATCAACTTTATCCCATAAATTGTACTTTCCAGGGAAGTCCATTCCGTAGACATGGCCCGTCACAGCTGTCATTCTAAACAAAACATTTTGTCCGAAGAACACACCATCCCATTCATGAACAGGGATTCCATTTAGTGCTGAAATTATACAAGATACATTTCAAAATGAAATCATATGTGTAATTTTTGCACACAAACATTATTATAAGTGATGTTTAATAAGACTGGTAGACTTGATCAAGGGGCTAAGCTTCGCAGTAGTAGGTCCTCGTGTTGTTAATATTGAGCTCACTTTGGTTAAATCCAATCAGAGCGTGTGGTTTCGTCCAAGAAAGGTTAGATTTAAAAATTTAAGGCAGCGGCCGCTGATTCCTACCGCACAGAAAAATGTTTTTGTGCCTACCGCTCATGCGTATCTCCGATCCCAACCGCCCAGCAAAACCCACAATGCTCATGCCTACCCCCCATATGCTTCCGAGCAAAAAACAATATTTATTTAATTTTCTTTTTGATTTTTTCAATTACTTTTATTTTATATTATTTTAGGATTTTTTTTGAATTTCTTTTTTTAGTTTTAGATTTTTGAGTCTTTTTTTTTTGTTTTTAGGCTTTGAATTTTCTTTTTATTGGATTCAGGCAACAACGGTTGCTGCTGATGACTACTGCCCAGCAAATTTTTTGCATGCCTACCGCCCAGCAAAAAAACCATACATAAAGCTCATCTAAAAACCCAAACAAGCTAATATGATGTTAAAAAAACTAAAAAAATTAAATTACTTAAACAAATAACACTTGAAAAATAAAAAATCTAAAAAAAAATTAAAAATCCAAATAAATAAATATAATGTTTTTTTCCCGTGTGGTGAGCATTGGCGGTAAGTTTTTCCCGAGTGGTGAGCATGGGCGGTAGCTTTTTTCCGACTGGTGAGCATGGGCGGTAGGTTTTTTCCGAGTGGTAAGCATGGGCGTTAGGTATGGTGATTTTTTTTGGGAGATAGGTATTAGCAGTACAGTAGGCATGCAAAAATGTTCACCGTGGCCCGGCACGGGTACGGCCCTTACGTGTATGGGCATGAGCGGGACAGCGAGAGCTAATTTTTTCGTGAAGGTAAGGGTATGGCTAAATACGGCGGGGAAAAAGTACGAGTACAGGTATGAGTGGCTGGAATTTTTTTACGATAATGTACGGGTAGTAAGCCTAAGGTGTACGCTGAATCTGGGTGGTTCGTCGTACATGTAGACGTACGGGCATGAGGGGAGGCTAATTTTTTGGAGGAGGTGCAGGTACTGATATGGTCGCCGCTTTTATTTTTCCAGACTGTACAGGTACGGAAATGGTCGCCGCTTTTATTTTTCCAGACTGTATAGGTACGGAAGGGGCTAAGTACGGGTATGGGTATGAGCGGGTCTGCTTTCTTTTAACAAAATACGGGTACGTTTAAGTACTAGCCNCATGTAGACGTACGGGCATGAGGGGAGGCTAATTTTTTGGAGGAGGTGCAGGTACTGATATGGTCGCCGCTTTTGTTTTTCCAGACTGTACAGGTACGGAAATGGTCGCCGCTTTTATTTTTCCAGACTGTACAGGTACGGAAGAGGCTAAGTACGGGTATGGGTATGAGCGGGTCTGCTTTCTTTTAACAAAATACGGGTACGTTTAAGTACTAGCCGTACCTCAAAACGCCCATCTGTGGACAGTAGGCCTCAGCGACCGGTAAATCCAATGAAATATCCTGAATCCTAACCTAACATATCACGCCGCCGCTTCCTGTGGTGTATGGGAATAATTGAAAATTTCACTAGTTTTGCCATAAATCTAAATTAAATGCGCACGACTAAATGACAGAAAATTCTGTCTTGCAGTGCCGTGGCTTGTCGTGGAGTGCCTGTTTGGAGTCACGGCAAGCCATGGCACTCTACGGCACGGCACGACAAAATTTTGACGTTTAGTCACTCGCAAAGTAAATTACTTTCAAATTTTGACCATTTAAGTTACCTTTTCTAGTTCTAACTCCCCTCGTGTTTAATTTATGAGCGATGGTTTCTGCCACAGATGGTTTTTCGGCAACCATTAGCACTACCGGGCCCATTTTGACTTTGAATTTGAATGCTTCAATTACAGAGAAACGCACTGTCCCGTCACATCAGAAACACTACTCTGATGAGAACATATACCTAGTTAAATTAATTATTAGACAACACAAGATTATTAGACCCTTTACATTTATTTGAGTTAACTTTTTTCTCCTTCACTCCCAATGCCAATGCCAATGCACGCACACTAGAAATTGATTTGTTATGAATTTGATTTGTTTGATTTTGATAAGAATTTGTGGTCATACTAAAAACCACACCTCCAGTATAATTCGGTATTCACAAAACCCGTAATGTCTATACCAAAAAGCTTACAATGCACTTTTTCAAAATAAAATAAAATTTTTCACATTTTTGTTTCTGCCAAACAAAAATATGTAATCTAATCTTAAGTTAAATTCGTCTGCAGGGTGGAATAAAATTTCACTGGAAATTCAATGTCGAACTTATTTTTAGAATAGCCCCCCCTCCCCCTCGGGAATGGGGTAAGTGATAAGTTAATCGACTGGAAATTTAACGTAGTAGATTACGAATGTGATCCATTCTTGGAGGTCAAGTCAAATTTTGCAAAAATATTGCAAATTTATGACATACCCAAAAGTATTGGGTCCGGATTTCAATAAGATATACGCCAATTGATCAGAAACTTAACCCGAACTAGCAAATTACGAATCTAACATCCATCGTTGGCGGTCAAGTCAATTTTTTTTTCAAAGATTTTATAACAGAAATTTTATTTTTTTTTAATTCACAATGAGATGCAGAGAATACGATTTCTTATAATTTCTTACGATTTTTTTTTAGGTTTACTTTTGAGGTTTTCTTTTGGTTTTTAGAATTTC
The DNA here is from genome assembly GCA_002738285.1 of Holacanthella duospinosa. Lineage (NCBI taxonomy): Eukaryota > Metazoa > Arthropoda > Collembola > Poduromorpha > Neanuridae > Holacanthella > Holacanthella duospinosa. The sequence goes on along the minus strand of NIPM01000078.1, from coordinate 365,492 downwards.
TTTTAGATTCTCTTTAGGGTTAGGTTGTTAGGTTTTCTTTAGGTTTAATTTGTTAGGTTTCCGTTAGGTTTAGCTTACGTTAGGTTTTCTTTAGGTTTAGTTTGTTAGGTTATCTTTAGATGTTTCATGTTATCTTTAGGTTTGCTTTTAGGTTGTTAGGTCATTAGTTTGTTTAGGTTTAGGTTGTTAGATATTCTTTAGGTTTATAGGTTGATAGATTTTCTTTACGTTTAAATTGTTGAAATTAATCATTGAGCCCAATGATTGATTTCAGATTCCTAATCTGCATGAAATCTCTGGTCGATTGACGTATCACTTGCTTCAATCTCGACGAGTACCTTTGTAAATGTCATACTAAAAGTTTTTTTTTCGCGCAAATTTAGTATGTTAATTGTTACCGTTAACAAAATTATAATTACTATTATCCAATAAAAACTTTTTAATGTAGTGCATCCGTCCATTCTCTTATTTTTATTTTTGGTTTTTATATTGTTTAGTTTAAATTTTATTAAGTTGCTAATGTTTAATATTTTCTTACATTTAGCTTTTTAGTGTTAAGGTCAGTCTTTCTTATGGATTTCCTTACAGTGAAACTTGGTTACTAATGTGTGTGAAATTCCTGGTATTATCAATCCGAAAACGGCTTTTCATTAGGCCTGGCAGACAGGTAACACTAAAGTTACTGTGAGAAATTTTCAAAAAAACGTCTGAGATAAGGTTAGTCCTTAACTCTTCTAAGCCGTTGAAGTTCAACATCGGTTTATTTGAATGATCAAACCTTTGGATGCATAATGCATAATTCAAGGCGAGGATAGGTCGTATTGCGACAATCGCCCAGCTATACTTTCAGCATGCTTTTACCTTCATTTAGGTATTCGTATAATGTGGATGGGTAGGCCAAATAGGGGCTAAGCATTTTGGAATGAACCTAATACCGGTGTATATGGGATCTACCAATTTTAGTGGGTCAAAGGCAGACGCTCTTAACCTGATTTATAAAATGACAAGCTAAAATATTTCACACAGAGTTGTCACAATTGCGTCACCCATGAAACACATTGTTCTACTATCAATAAAGCAGTCATATTGAAACCCTACTATTTCAAAACTAGATAAATTACTTTAGAAATAAATGAATTCAGGGTCTGATCTAGTCATTAATTAGTAATCAGATTTAAGCGTTTTCCGATTCGAAAAAACCATCGAATTATTGATACTATTTTTATAGGGGAATTCAATTCAATTAGTAATTAGTTAGTTATTAAAATATGGCTTATGAAAAATCGTATACCTCCAAGTCAACCATGCAAACAACCGAAGACTCTGACGCCGACGGTGAATTATTAGTTACCTAATGATTTGGATCTGGACGACCAAATCCTAAGTGACGAGAAACATCCAACTTTGGTAGAAGGAAAAAGTTGATGAAGATGATGACCTAAAGTTGATGACTCATAAACTCATTAAAAATAACACTAGATCGAACACTTGCATTCATATATACAAATTTATGAAATATTAAGACACTCCTACATTGGCAGGTTAACTTCCAATACATATGGTGAAGGAAAGAGATGGTTGCTTGAGGGATTCCGGTGAACCCCCTGCAACTCGGCGTCTTGCCAGGAACATTGTTACTGCTCCAATGGCCGTCCAGGCTCAAGCCAACGATTCGAACTTCACCATGACCGACATATTTAAGCTCCTGATTACACCGGACATTGTGCATACAATGATAATCAACACAGTGCAAAATAATCGACAGGCTAAAGCTATGAGAGACATGGACGAAACAGAGATGTATGCTTTCATTGGTCTTCTTCTCAATGCCGGCTTGGAGAGATCCAAGTATTGACTTAATCGATCACTTAACTAACTAATGCTAACTTAACTCTTTAACTTACGCTTCCTAATTTTGTTGAACCTCCACTTTTGGAAATCCTAAACAAAACGTCATGTACATTACACTTTCAGAACCCAACCAGTAAAATGGTTCTGAACTTCAAACAACAAGTATATGTGTCCCGTCCCCTCTTCTTAGCCACTATGTCTCGCGACCGCTTCGACGATATTCGAAAACTTCTGTGCTTTGACAAATGAGCCGTGCGTCAAGCTGCTGCAGATCCAATCTCCAAACTCATTCCCGTTAACCATGTGTTTGAACCATTTTCCCAAGCGACTCAACAATTGCTTGAGCTCAGATCACCTCTGTGTTGACGAGATGTTGATCCGCTTTCGAAAAGCTGCACCGTTTCGGGTCTACATGAAATCGAAACCTGGACGGTATGGACTCAAGGTTTGGTATTTTGTGGATTGCCAAGCAGGATATGTCCTAAGCTCTCCATTTATCAGGGAAAAGAAGGGAACAAGGTTGAAAAAGGCCTTGGGAACAAAGTTGTCCTTGACCTTACATCAAGTTACAACAATTCTGGCGTGGTATCACTCTTTCCCTTGCGAAAGAGTTACTTCAAAAGCGACTCACCATCGTCGGTACAATGCGATAGCACCGGTTGGAAGTACCAAAAATGGTTCATGATCCGAAGCGTAGGGAACCCAACAAGCTCCATTTTCGTCCGCATGAGAACGTCAGCATGGTGTCGTATGTGCTGAAGAAAAACAAACGTATTGTCCTAGTTTCGACATGACACCGAAGAAATTTCGGAGGCAGATAAGAGAAAGCCAGAAATCATATTACAGTCAAATATACAATCATTTACATATTACAGAAATCTTACAAAAGGTGGTGTCGACAATGCGGATCAAATGATGGCAGCATTCTTCAGTCAGAGAGGATCCAGAAGATAAAATGACTTGATCGAAGATCTCAACATCTAACTAAGCTAGCCTTACAATCATCGGCTATAACGAAGAATAGCATAGTTGAAGTTATTATGGCCGAGGTGCACTGTAGTTATTAGAGTTCTCTAAGGGTTTATTTCTGGGTTTTATAATTGGAGTAAGTGCGAATGATCCCAAAAATTATTTGGACATGAATCAGGGTNTGGGTTTATTTCTGGGTTTTATAATTGGAGTAAGTGCGAATGATCCCAAAAATTATTTGGACATGAATCAGGGTAAGTTCCGGCGTCGATCTGTTCCACAAAGCGCTTTTTCCAACTCAGCTATTAATTCGTATGGAATTTTCAACTCTCTCTACATCGTAAATAGTCCCACGTCTACTCTTCTCTCACAGACACTGAGCCTTCTTTAATCTAAACGCTAAACGCTAAATTTGCTAATTAAAAAAACGAAAATGGGCAATTGTATCATATCTCTCCAGTAGTTTCATCATTTCGATTCATCGGAACATAATTTTAATTAGAATATCGAAAGTTTTTTGTTAATCTGATTTTATAAGTTGGAATTTTCGTTTTTGAATTATGAATTATAGAACTCTGGGTACATTAAATGACCATTTTTTAATAGAAAGAAGGTGAAACGGAGTACAATTACAATAAAATTGAACTAAACTACATATATTATTATAAGAGATTTTATTTCTATTAATATAAAAAAAAATATCGTCCAAATCATCCGTTCAATTTCGTCCGGCTAGTTAACCCTGCCGAAAATGTTTGTTTTACGACTTGTAACACAGGAGTTCGAAGACCACGGCCACACCAACCACACGCCTCTTCTATCCGAATACAATTACTGAGTAATTTCTTGATTGTCAATGATTTACTAATTTGTCTACTTGTTGTAATCTAATTGTTTTGTTGGAATTAAGAATACTCCAAACTGTTGGACTCAATTAATATTTAGTTAGAGTGGTAGTGATTATGAGAGATGCCGAGCAATTATTGGTAGTTTTTTTGTGCTCTGCAAAATTTTATTTGGTTTTTTTTTTCCAATTTTCACACCACACACACACACAGAACATAAAGAAAAAGAGCGGACATTATTTTTATATTTTTCCCTCAGTTTGTCCTTGTCTTTTGATTTTAACACACTTGATTCTCCGGTGGATGACGACGGCTGGATAACTGATCACTGCTACAGCAATACGCTATCAGACACGATTGGTTCGTAGTAATTGGTTCGCAGTAACGGAATTCCTTGGATTGGACTCATTTTTTCTTACTCCTAGACATTCATTTTATCTCAGTAAGTATTATTTTTCTGTCAATCTCGCCATTATTCACTTTGTCTTAAAATCTTTCTTTTTCCCTCTTCTATTATGAAGCTAAAGTTTGACAGAAGAACAATCAATTTTATCTATATTATCTATGACAAATGAATTTACATTTATTGAAGTAATGAATTTATTAACATTCAGTCGACATGTCTAAACCTAAATTTTTAGGATTCGGATGACTCGTCTAAATATAAGTTTTGTTGGCACTAAACCCTGTCCATAAGGAGAAGGGATAATTCAATTATTTGGTTTGCTTTTTAACATATGAGAAAGGGTTTTTGTAAAGTAAGAAGGTGTTCACTGATTAGTAAACTACCTACTCAAAAATTGTTATTGCTAAGGATATTCCATTGTCAGTTTTTAAATTTTGAGTCCACTTTATACAACAGACTGGTAATGCAAATCAGTGTGTGTGGAAGTGGATATGATACTTGTGATGAGTTTATAGTAATGTCATCCGGACAATAATCATTCTTATTCTGTTTACAGTGAGATGAGGGGTGGACGTGGAGCAATGGGTCACATGCCTCGGTTCCGAGGTGGTGGGAGAGGATTTATGGGACCTGGACAAAATCGTGGAGGACATCCTGGACTAGGACCACCAGAGCATAGATTACGACCTCCGATGCGCTACAGACACAACTGGTCTGACGATTTGGTTCGAAATTATTAATTTATTAATTATATAGCTGGTTATTATTTCTATTTTTTTTTTCAAATTTACTAGAATTTCAATGAGCCGGAAGTATTTGCAGAGACTCGAATGCCGGACGGCCGCTGCTATTATTACAATACTAGAACGAGAGAAACAATGTGGGAACGTCCAGAAGGACCAGGGGTTCGAATAATTCGTCATGAAGATGTAAGGATAAATTTATTTAGGGAATAAATTTTGAGTTTCACTATCATTCGTTCTATAGGCTATCAATAAAGGACGAGGTGGTGGTCCTGGTCAGGGTCCTCCGGGAGTAAATTTCCAAGATAGAGGATTCCATGATAATGAGCATAAACCGATGGGGTTGCCAGGACCGAATCCCAATGCACAGCCTTTTCAACAAGGTCCGCCAAATTCTATGCCAGTGGGGTTCCAACAAGGCAAACCTCCTTTGAAGGAAGATATAAAACCTCCAATTGAATTGGTTACACATTCAACGGAAGAGCCCGCTCCAGGTACTTCACCTCCAGGTTTCCAAGCACCTCCGCAAGTGAATCAACCGCAAAAGTTGCAAGGGCCACCTCCACATAATATGATGGTTCCTCCTCCAGGGACACAGGGAAACATGCAGAGGTTTACGCCACCTGGTAAGGAGTTTAGACGTTAAATAAATTGAGTATGGGCGTTGAGAATTCTGATTCTGTAGGACAAAAACAGTCTATGATGCCTCCAGGAGGAGGCCCGAGAATGGAAGGGTTTGGCCCAGGGTCAATGGGACCACCAATGGGGAACCAGGGTTTCCCACCTCCAGGGTTTATGCAAGGACCAGGCCCACATGGCAATCCGCCGTTCGGGATGCCACCACCTGGGTCGTTTCCACAATCAAATTTTATGCAACCACCATGGGGAGGGTTTCCGCCTGGAATTGTTCCACCGACTGGAGTTCCCCCTCCAATGGCGGATCCAGTTATTGCTCAAGTGGATGTTCAGCTCGCTTCACTCGCTGCTGAGTGGACAGAGCATGTTGCACCAGACGGCAAGTACTATTACTTTAGTTCGAAAGCACAGACTTCCACATGGGAGAAACCGAAAGTCCTCATTGATTTTGATGGTAAGAGTTACTCAATTATTCTTAATTTGGCTTTTTCATTCAGTATATTTGTTTCGCTTTAGCTGCTAAATTCCAAATACAGCAGCGCATGATGGCTGTTCAACAAGCGGCAATGAATCCTGTCACCGTAGTTAGTGCACAGGTGGAACAGGACCCTGCCAACGTGGAAAAGTCTAAGACTAAGCGGGTAAGAGACTTACTGAAATTCATTGCATTCGAAATGCAAATTGCTGAATTCCTGTGGCATTTCTTGATATAGGAGACAAAAAAAGTTGAGAAATGCCGCCCTGTGTCTTCGACTCCAGTCTCAGGGACACCTTGGTGTGTTGTATGGACAGGAGACCGACGAGTTTTCTTCTATAATCCCGCCACTAAAACTTCTGTTTGGGAGAGGCCTATGGATCTCGTGGGACGTGTAGATGTGGATGAAATGGTTCGTGCATGCCCTGACAAAACAATGGCAAAAACTAAACTTGTCGAAGCAACTAGTACAACAAGTCCCTTATCTGACGGAAGTGACAAAGAGAAGAAAGGAAAAGTAGAAGCAGCAGTTGTCGCTTCGAAAGTAGAGACTCAGCCATCAGTGGAAGCTAGTGCGAACGAGCCGCCACAGAAAAAACTCCGTACCTCCTCTCAAGGTAGTTAAATTTCTACTAGAAAGGATAATTTTAGATTGCTTTCATGACAGATCCATCTAATTTTTTTTACATTCCTTCTAGATGTGATTGTAGTGGAAGGAGAAACACAGAAGAACTCCGAAGCCAAGGAGACTATCGAGTCCAAAGACGCACTAAAGGAGTTAACTGCGTTAGAAGCAGAAGCTAAAGCTTCTCGTGAAAGAGCTACAATTCCAATGGAAGTTCGGCTCAAGCAATTCCGAGACATGCTAATCGAGAAAAATGTGTCAGCCTTCTCTACTTGGGAAAAGGAGCTTCATAAAATAGTATTTGATCAGAGATACCTTCTTTTAACCTCTAGTGAGAGGAAGAGGGCATTTGATCGCTACGTCGAAGAAATTATGGAAGAAGAGAAGAGAGAAAAACAGAACAGACTTAAATTAATGAAGGATAAGTTCTTTGCCTTTCTTTCGGAAATCAATATCTCTTCCAAGTAAGCCTTACTAAAATCTAATAAATTCTGTAACTGAACTCTCTAACCTCGTTTCTTTGAAATAGAATGAACTACACTGATTTTAGTCAGAAGTACGGACGAGATGAAAGATTTCGTTGTGTCGAAAAATCACGAGACCGTGAAGCTTTCTTCCAAGACTACTTGAAAATGGTGCAAAAGAAAGAGAAAGAAGAGCGAGCGCTTCGAAAGGAGCGGGTAAGTTCATGCATCCGTGTGTTGTGTACAGTCTTCTTTAATTGACAGTTTTTCTTGAAATAGGATCGAGAGGAATTTTTGGAAATGCTCAACGAGAAAGTAAAAGACTACCATTACAACATGCAGGACTTGCGTAAGAAGTTAGAGTCTGATTCACGTTTTCAAGCTGTGGATTATGAAGACAGAGAAGAAATCTACCGTGGTTTTCAGAGACGCTTACGCCATGAGCAACGCTCAGTAGAAAAACAGAAACGAAAGGATCGAGCCGCTGCTCGTGAGAAAAAGGAAACTCGTGATAAGACCGAGGTGAAAGAAGACGAGACAACAGAAAAGGGAGAAATACCAGCGGATGGGACAGAGGATATTTCTGTAAGAAATGCTCATAGTGATATTTTTAGGAAAAAAAAAATTTTTTTTTAATTTAGCGTTTGGATTAATTTAATTAATTTGCTAAATTTTGTTTGATTTTGATCAGGAGGAAGAGGAAGGCTGTATTACGGATGATAGTGATGATGATGTGCGACTTGATCGAGAAAAGCAAGAGAGAGCTGAACAAAGTATTCGTGAACGAGAGAAGCAAGTGCAACGTTCATTGGCTACTCATCTTCGAGATCGTGACAAAGAGAGAGAGATCCATCGTCATGAAGAAGCAGTACAAGAGTACCAAGCTCTTCTCACGGATGTCGTACGAAACGTTGATATGAGTTGGAAGGAAGCTAAGAAAGTTTTGAAAAAGGATCGCCGTTGGAGCATTGTGTCACTCCTTCCACGAGAAGAAATTGAAGATCTCTTCACAGCTCACGTTGACAGTATCACACGAAAGAAAAAACAACGATTCAAGTGAGAAATAAATTTTACTTATTCTAAGATTATATTGAGAATTAATGTTCACATTTTGTGAATAATTTGTAACTTTTAAAGTCACACGGGATACTGGTCAATATTAAAATTTTTAAAATGTTTTATCTTTTAGGGAACTTTTGGATGAGCACTGCGTAAATTCCAAGACCAGATGGCGAGACTTGTATTCTAAAATAAACAGTGATCCACGTTGTACAAAGTTTAGTACTTCCGAACGGGTAAGATACATTATTATCTAAAAAAGATTAACACAAAAGACAATAAATTTATATTTGTTTATTTGTTTTTTTGTTTGTTTTTTTTTGTCGTAGAAATGTCAACGAGAATTTGAGGACTATCTCAAAGACATGAGTGCTTCAATGAAGGTTGATTTTCGTGAACTGTTGAAGGTAACTAACTATACCACCTAAATTTCATTTGAACTTATTTAATGAAAAATTTTTTGTTCATGATGATAATTTCTATTATTTTAGGAAACAAAAATGTTAACATACAAGACATCAGAGACTCTGAAACAGAATTCAAATTTTATGAAAGAGATTGAGTCACATTTAGAGAATGACCGTCGATACTTGCAATTAGACAGTCTCCCAGGAGAACGACAACGTCTCATTCATGATTATATTGAAGATCTGGAATTACGAGGACCACCTCCACCACCAACAGCTTCCGAACCAGCACGTCGAAAGTAAGGGAAATTCTGAGAAAAAAAAAAGAAAACGTTTGAATTCAATGAAACTCAGAAGAATTAATTTACTGCAGAAATCCAGTTATTATTTTATACTTTTCTTTGATTCCTTCACGTAACACGTAATCAACTAAAAGTTTAATCTTTACATTTGTTATATCCTATGGAACCAAAATACAGTTAAAATAGAGTTTACGTTATAACTTTTGTAGACAATAAGAACTTATTTTTCATTATTGTCAACAAAAGATAAAAGAAAAAATTAAGGTTTGATTTAACATGATTACGTAAACAATTTAGGGGCCTCTTTGAAGTGATTTGTTGAGTGGAAGGATAATGTGCGTTGGATTTGGATGTGAAACGTAACTTTGCTTACCGTACCGTACACACCTAAAATCACACAGTATCTTATTTACAAGAAGACAACTTTTTGGAGTAGGGTGTGGGTTTTTGAGTTTATACACCACCATCCACCTCATTGCTCAAACAAACACGAAAGAAAGGATCCATCCGGTTGCCTCTCCCTTAGGAATAGTTTATCAAAAACTAAGTGTTCAAATTTTTTTTATTTTATATAATTTTCTACAAAACTATCACTCCGATGTTGAAGTTTTCAATTTTAATTGTCCAGGTAAGTCACAAATTTATCAAAATTATTATATTTTTTTTGATGATCACTTCAGTTTCTAATCATTGAATTTTTTTTTTTTTTTTTTTTTTTTTTTTTTTTTATTTTTTTTTTTTNTTGTAACTTATTTTTAGGTTTGACACGACAGAAATGAGAAGAGAATACTAAGACTTTGACTTTGTGTGTGTCTTTCTTCAGATGTTGTATTCCTAAATCTTTGCCAAATTCTTATTAATTCTTATTAGTAATGGGGTGTGCCTTGAGTAACCTCGGTGATAAAGAAGCCATCGAGAGGTCAAAGCAAATTGACAAAGACCTCAGAGCTGCGGGTGAGAGAGCAGCCACAGAAGTTAAATTATTGCTTTTAGGTAATGAAAAAAGAAAATAATAATGGAAGTATTTGGATAATGTTTAATTAATAAGTTTGAATAATTTTTTGTCAATAGGAGCTGGAGAGTCAGGAAAGAGTACGATTGTAAAACAAATGAAAATAATACATGAGACTGGTTACTCAAAGGAAGAATGTGAACAGTATCGTCCAGTTGTATATAGTAATACTGTCCAAAGTATGATGGCCATAATACGTGCAATGGGTCAGTTACGTATTGATTTCAGAGATCCTTCTCGTGTAGTAAGTCATAATATTATAAATTCAAGACTTTGATTTTTAATTATTTTTAAATATTTATTATAAATTGATTAATTGTAAATTTTAAGGAAGATGCTCGATTATTCTTTACGCTTGTGAGTGGTTGTGATGAAGGAGAGCTCTCTATTGAATTGGCTGGAGTAATGAAGAAACTTTGGATTGATCCAGGAGTACAGATTTGTTTTGGTAGATCACGAGAATATCAACTGAATGATTCTGCTGCATACTACCTCAATGCTCTTGATAGGATTGCCCAAATTGGTTATATTCCAACTCAACAAGTAATTTAATTATTTTATATTTAGAATAATATTATAATAATTTTATAATAATTATATTCAAATTTTTTAAGATAATTTTTTTTTTTTNTTTATATTTAGAATAATATTATAATAATTTTATAATAATTATATTCAAATTTTTTAAGATAATTTTTTTTTTTTAGGATGTTCTAAGGACACGTGTCAAAACAACGGGAATTGTAGAAACCCAATTTTCTTATAATNTTTTTTTTTTTTAGGATGTTCTAAGGACACGTGTCAAAACAACGGGAATTGTAGAAACCCAATTTTCTTATAATAATTTACATTTCAAGTAATTATAAGATTCTAATCTAAATTTGAACAATTTGCTACAAATCCTTCAACAAATAATTTTTGTTTTCGTTTAATTTCTAATTTTGTATGTTATAGAATGTTTGATGTTGGAGGTCAGAGGTCAGAGAGGAAGAAATGGATTCATTGTTTTGAAGGAGTCACATGTATAATATTTTGTGTAGCACTATCAGGTAAGATAACTTCAATAATTATTCATATTCTTATTGAATCGTTGTAAATAACAATGGTAATTTTGTAACAATAAGAATCGTAACAATGTAATTTTTAAAAAGGCTATGACTTAGTACTCGCAGAAGACGAAGAAATGAACAGAATGATTGAATCAATGAAATTATTTGATTCGATATGCAACAGTAAATGGTTTCTGGATACTTCAATTATACTTTTCTTGAATAAGAAAGATCTCTTTGAAGAAAAGATCAAGAAAAGTCCTCTCACAATTTGTTTTCCACAGTATACAGGTATTCTAATCTTTAGGATATAAAAGTTAAAGTACCTTTATAAGAATTATTCTAAAATAAGATTCAAAAACTTAATTTTTTTTTTGTTTGTTGTTGTTATATTTTGATATAGGTCCGAATACATATGAAGCTGGAGCAGCCTTCATTCGACTCCAATTTGAAGGTCTCAATAAACGAAAAAGTGAAAAAGAAATTTATACCCATTTCACTTGTGCAACTGACACAACGAACATCCAATTTGTGTTTGAAGCAGTGACAGATGTAATTATGAAAAAAAATCTTCAATACATAGGAATCTACTGAAGACCTTAAATAATTATAATTTGAGGTTAGTGTAGATTGAGTGGTTAGTGGTTAGATTAGTCGATATTCGTAATAGACGATTCCAATGCAATTTTTAGCCATTCCAAAACAAACGTTGTCACAAAGTGATTTATACTTTATTAATGACTTCAATTAATGCTCATGAATGATTCAAAGACTTCCATTCTTTGCCTTCCAAAAAAAAAAAATAATTAATAATCCCAAGATCTCCCAAAAAATCCTATATCCATCACAATTATTAATTATGTCTAAAAGTCGCATAACGTGCCTTTTCTGTCCTTAACAAATACTTCCATTATTTACTTATTGTAAACTTAATTTATTAAGGGCCAAAGCCAGTGTGCTAGAGAAATTTCCTGATGCCAATGACCAATGAACCTTTTACTTACTTAAAACAAAACAAAACAACGTGCAATTTTAAAATTTTTTTAGAAATATTCATGTAATTTCATAAGTTAATATTTAACGATGAAGAACTTCTTTTCAGAGTAGTAACGGATGTTGTAAGTTTTTTTTCTTCTTCTTTTTTTACAACATCTAAACTATTATGTTGAATCATGCCATGTAGACTAAAGATCATTTTTCCTATTTTTCTTAATACTGTACTTCTATGTAGAATTTTTTTTTATTGATTCTTTCCTAATGTCCAAATAAATACTTCTTATTCACCTAATTTCGTTCAAAGGAATATCTTAATTAATTTCAGATTGTTGCGTGTAATTGATTGCGTAGACATCTAGTATCACAAATATCGATGCTTTTACAATAATTATTATTGAAGAAAATCTAGAGAAAGGTAACTCCTACCAGTAGGTGATACACTTTGTTTGTTGTTCAGCGCAATCAATTGAAACTTTCACGAATAATAATAGCTTCCTAACTTTAAATTATTTTGCTAGGTAGTAGAAACAGGATTCATGGACAATTGTTATATTATGTTATGAATCAAATTAGCTCATTTTTTATAAATATAATGTGCATTGTGTAAAGTAAATGAAATGGTTACTTTCAGNTAAATATAATGTGCATTGTGTAAAGTAAATGAAATGGTTACTTTCAGGAAATAATTATTGAATTTGAATAAGTCCAATAAAAAAATTGGAATATTGTAAGGATACAAACACAACTATCCCCGAGAATTTCTGTTCACATATTCCCCAATATCCGTGATAAAATATNGTAAAGTAAATGAAATGGTTACTTTCAGGAAATAATTATTGAATTTGAATAAGTCCAATAAAAAAATTGGAATATTGTAAGGATACAAACACAACTATCCCTGAGAATTTCTGTTCACATATTCCCCAATATCCGTGATAAAATAAACAAGAATGATGGGGTATGAAGACATCAAATTGTTTGGATAGTTAAATGGATGAGTGGACATTTATGTTTGTCCATGGATCCTCCCTCACCTCTACTATAGGTAGTTGGACTAGAGACGCGAGCGTAATAGAACAAAAATAACTAACAGAGATGCGTGTAAAAAATAAAAATTGATGTTTTTGAAATAATTACTATTCGGCGATTTGTGGTGATGCGATGACAGTCGTAATGTTATGTGTGTTAGAGAGGTTTCGTACTAAATAGGATGAGAAAAATGTTCAAGAACATTGCGTGTAAGTGGTGACTACGTTCCCCACTCGTTGTGTCACAGTTCTACAGGAACTTCCATGAGTCTGACGTTGATGTGTAGCAGTAGCTTGGAACCTTTCACTACCACTGAAATGATGATGCTCTCCAGCGCCACCAAAATTCTGTCCAAAGAAAGAATTTCCTCCTCCAAATCCAGCGGATTCAAAGAATCCTGGCTCCTCCTCCTCTTCCTACAAAAAAAAACGTATTTCCTAATGTTAGTATTTAAATCATGTTTAATACTATTTAGAAGACATACGTCATTGAAAAAGTCTTGAAAAGTAAAGAAAGAATTCCGACGATTTTGTTGATCTTGCTCTTCCCGACCTTGTTTCTGTCCATGTTTTCCTCCATTACCAAAAGCAAAACGAAATGGTCCACTTCCACCAAAATCATCACCAAATTCAAAGTTACGGAAGAATTCATCAAAGTTAAAATTGAACTGATGACCATGTCCACCAAAGTCCTGTTCACCTCTGTCGTATCTTTGCCGTTTGTCTGCATCCGATAGAACCTCATACGCTAACAACAAACAACACAAAATCATTGAAAAAAAATTTATCAAACCAACATAACTCATAGTCATAGTCAAGTTCAAGTAAATAATTTGACTCAAGTTATTAAATGTAAATGGTTAAATCTTACCTTCAGCAATTTCTCTAAATTTTTCTTCAGCTCCCTTTGACTGATTCTTGTCAGGATGATACTGAATAGCTAACTTACGAAATGCCTTTTTAATCTCTTTTTCAGATGCTTTTCGATCTACTCCAAGGGTTTTGTAGTAGTCTTTCTTTTTATCTGTCCCTCCTAAGACCCATGATTCCAAGACACATGAGAACAAAGCTACGAAGAGGCTTAAACGACCAATCTCCATGATTACTAATGATTCAATTAATTCTGTTTCAAAGAGTCAGAATAAAGTTACGTATATAAATCGGGATTATTTCAAATGAATCTCAATAATTAAACAATTCTTTATGTAAGCCTAATTTCTCAATTAATACTGTTAACTTAATTTCCTTTTGCTGTAGAGTAAATCTTTTAATAATAAGTTGTAAGCTGACGAGTACTAATCCTATTCGGTTAAAATTCTTGAGGCAAACAGAAGTACAGAAAGAGAGAGAGAGAGAGAAGAATACGGTTAAATTCTATTTGAATTTATTATCATTTCGTACTCCAAAGGATTCAACCAATCAGAATTCAATTCATTCAAAAACAACCAATCAAATTCAGTTTATATTATTGCGGGAATTCTTTAGACCACCAGGATGGATTTGATTGGTTGGAAGAATTTGTCGTACGTTTCCGGATACTTTTCCGATTACATCCGTAACTTTAGCATCATTTTCATAAAGTTCAAAAAAAAAAAGTGAGGATAAAAATAAACGGAAGAAAGGTGTAGTGAAAACACACGGAAATCCACATCATACAGAGAACTTCCGAAACTGGTAAATTGACGGTAAGTTTAAAATAGGATTAGTTGTTATTTAATTAGTTGAAGGGTATGAATAGGGTCAGGGTTATTTTTGATAATGAAAATGAAGTATTTAAAAGAATTGATAAGATTTCTAAAAATATTTTTTTTGTAAAAAAATGCCGGAATTTGTAAGTAACTAAGGTATGTGATGGGAGTGGTTTTTGATCAAGTTCGTCGATCCCTTCTCATCATCTTTCCCTCTTTTAATATTCTCTCCCTTTGGCCTCGTCAACTAATACAGTCTCTAACAATACACTCTTTCCTCTGACCTTGTCTTCATCATTGATTGATTGATTGACATTAATTTATTATTAAATTGTCAATTATATCATCATTTTAAATTTTAAAAATAGTATAATTACTAAGGCACTTCATCAAGTGAGACTAAATGACCGGATTTAGGTACACCACTTGAGTGAGTGTTTGGGTTGACTTNTCATCATTGATTGATTGATTGACATTAATTTATTATTAAATTGTCAATTATATCATCATTTTAAATTTTAAAAATGGTATAATTACTAAGGCACTTCATCAAGTGAGACTAAATGACCGGATTTAGGTACAATACTTGAGTGAGTGTTTGGGTTGACTCGACTTGAGTAATTCTTTGAGAGGAGAGTTGGTATTCAAGAACGAGTTTTTTTCATTGATGTGGCATGGGCGTTTGGAGTTGTTGAGATTCGAAGCAGCTCTTACCACACTCCAGTTTAGACTCCAAATCACTCACAAATCAGTCACTTGAGTTTGAGTGGCTTACTTAAATTCGGCCCTATACAAATTATTGATTTAATAGAAGAAAACAAGCGTTTAAGTTAACTGTATATGAGTCAAAGATATGGAATTGGGTAAGATTAAAATGTGAAAAAAAAAATGGTAAAATTTAGGTTGGAGATTGTAATTTATTTTAAGATTGGCACAAGTTAGATGGCATAGAAAAGTGTGTCTCATATTGAAGAATATTAATTTCTTAACATGTTTTATTTAGTTGAAATTATGGTTTTTATCATAATTGTGTATAATATTAAATTTTTAAGAAATTTCATAGTGCATGAAATCTAAAGGCCGGATTTAGGTACACCACTTGAGTGAGTGTTTGGGTTGACTTGACTTGAGTAATTCTTTGAGAGAAGAGTTGGTATTCAAGAACGAGTTTTTCCCATTGATGTGGCATGGGAGTTTGGAGTTGAGATTCGAAGCAGCTCTCATCACACTCCAGTTTAGACTCCAAATCACTCACAAATCAGTCACTTGAGTTTGAGTGGCTTATTTAAATCCAGCCCTAAGAGTAGATGAGAAACCACCAGTTCAATACCGCAGTAAATATTATTTAAGTAATTTTCTTCATTTTTTTTTCTTTTTACTTTATTTGGGGGTCAAATTTATATTGAGAAACTTAGTAATTAAATTAATATATAAAAAAAGTTAAAAAATAAATTAAATTGGTGAGTGTAGTTATAAAAAAGTGTGTGTAGGTAGATACTGTTTGTAAAATTTTCATTAATTTTTCTCTCCCCTCACCTCCCTCGCATCATCCCCTCGTCCAAATGTATTGACAAAAGAAAGAAGAGGATAGAACCAAAGAAGAGGCGACAGGACGAGGAAGGAGTCCATTATTAAGGCGAAGGTTTCTTTACGAAAGGACGCCAATTATCCCGCAGTCAGCAGTGAATTTAATTTACGGTTTTCAAAGGTTTCCAAGGTAAGTTAATTTTATTTATTACTCTTATCTTCCTTACCAATGACATATTCTCAACGACATTCATTGATTTTTATCACATACCCCCCCATATAAGCCACAACTTCAAAGCCGGTTTTGGAAAATAGTTTGAAAACAAGGTATCAGCGTGACAGTCAGCGCGTTCCACCTGACATTTTGTTTATGTGAAGTAGGACAGTGTAGCAGTCGTTGGTAATAAATCAAATATCCTCTCAACATCATGAACCGGGGGGATTCTCTGAACTGTTGAGTTAACTAATAATATGTAATTATATTAGAGAGCAGACTGTGACTGACACAAGACGGTTTCTTGTTTATAGTATACATTACAGTTTCATAGAGTTAATGAATTGTATTGCAGAGGTAGAGTTGAAGTTACGGGACGAAATTTCAAAAGAATGCGGTAGAAATTAGAGAAAATGAGAGTTGCGCTTGCGCTTCTAAAAATCCAAGAGTTGAGGTTGTGAAAATTGAAGCTTTGCGCCAATTCCTTATCTTATTGGATTCAGTTTAACGAAAGGGGGCGTAGTGATTGTTACTTTAAAAAACAAAAAAAACTTGAGGTTATAGTGTTGCGCGTTCTAAATTTCAGAAGATATGAACGTACCTCAAATGAGAAATGTTGCTACTCAAGTTGAGGTTTTAGAATTTAAAAAAATTGTTCTAATTGAGTGATGGTGCTTATTTTTTAGTCTCATTAAAACCATGGCAGATATGGAAGAAGGTTCCGGCGATGGTGAGGCAGAGTACATTGTGGAAGCCATTTTGGATAAGAGAACGACAAATGGAGTAACACAGTACCTTCTAAAATGGAAAGGCTATACAGAGTGAGAAATTTCATATATCAAAGAATGCATGTTATAATTCAAACAGATGAAAGATTGATAAGGGTTATTATTTTTTCGATAAAAAAGTAATTAAACTAAACCTAAGTTTAAATATAGTAGCTAAAAAAAATTTTTTTGTTTTTAAAAACAATCATGTCATGAGAATGATTTATTTAGTGATGATAATACCTGGGAACCACGAGCAAATTTGGATTGTGACGAAATGATCGATGAATTTGAAGTCGCATGGTCAAAAAAACACGAGCCAAAAGGTAAAAAAGGAAGAAAGGAGCCAGCTCCACCACCTCCAAAGGAAGTTCGTAAAGGGAAAGCAGCTGCGCAAAAGACCTCAACTGTAAGTACTCCAGCAACTGTAAGTTCATTAACAATAAAAATAATATATGTCTCATCAGTTGATGGTGAGAGTTAGGCAATGATAAAGGAATAAGGGATTAGTTTCATATAATATGAGGGTCCAATTCTGTCATCATTACTTTACTCTAACCTTTAAGAATTAATTTTCTTATTGATATTTTTTTTTTATACTCGAAGGATGATTCGAAAGCATTGAAAGTTGGATTTGAGCGTGGATTAGACCCACACCGTATTTTGGGAGCGACAGATTCTTCAGGAGAACTCATGTTTCTCATGAAATGGAAAGGAACTGATGAGGCCGACTTGGTACCAGCACGTGAAGCAAACATCAAGTGTCCGCAAGTGGTTATTAAGTTCTACGAGGAGAGACTCACTTGGCATACCCCAGAATCCAAGGACAACTGAATTCCTAAGCATTCTTCGCCTCGATCAGTTGTACAAGGAGTATAAGATATTGATATTTGATCAAATCTTACTACTTCTACAACCTAACTTACTTGTAATCATTCTAATTACGTAGCTCTTACAAAAAGTATTCTTGTCTTTACATTTTCGACCAGAGTCTCATTTTCAGCTATTGGCATACCTTGTAATGTTTACTTATGTTCAAATTTCAATTACAGACGTTTTTAGAATTTAAGAATAAAAGAAAGTTTCCTGTTTATTACTTAAAAAAAAGGAAGCATAATTAATCAAAAAATTTACCACTCCTTAATGAAAAGAAAAAATTGAAAATTTAGTCATTAGCGGAGAGGTGTGAATGTTGGGCTGTACTTACTGATCTAAGGTTCAATTCCAAGTGATGTCTTAATTTTTTTTAACAGATTTTGAGTTTATTTAGTTTATTTTAAAACTCTTCTGACAATGTTCCATGATATATATTCTCTAATTTAATTAAACCATTGTTCTGGATTAGTTATGGCCAATTCAATATTTCCTAACTAACTTAAATCAAAGTGGAAATATTTCAGTGAGAAATAATTAACACTGGCTAAAAATAAGCTAAATAACCAACTACTACATTAAAGAGTGACAAGTAACGTGCTGTCAGGTCAGTCTCGGTTAGAATCTTACTAGTAGCAACCTTCAGAAAACCAAATTTCGTTAGTTTACGTTTCATTTGGGATCTAAAAGCCTTATATTGAATAATAATTACTAAATTTACTAAAACTATACTAGCAATTCTGTAAAAAGGTAACAGGTACGAGTAGATTTAAAATAATAACTTAACTAAATAGATGATTTTCCAAAATAGGAAATTCTATAAAGATTCAAATTTGATCTAAAACATGAAGGGGTCATCATCCTATCTATACTTTTCCAACGATAGTAGAAAGATTTGTGACCATTATTTAGTTTGGACTACTACCCTTCTTTTAGTTTTAGGCAAACCTAACCTAATACTTTCAGTTTTAGAAACTTACCTAATTTATGAAGTTGAGAAAAAATTTCTCAAATAGACGAGACACAAGTGTGAGAAGATTCCGTTTTTTGTGTGGATAAGATTGAATCCACTTCTATGCTAATAATAATAAAATAAGTGAGAGCTTATTTCCAAAATACACGGGCATTTCCACTGGTTGTTGAAAACTAAGGCTTGACCTTGAAGATAAATAATTTAAAGATGATGAGAGATATTTTGAAGTATTCGGAGTTGAGAGAGACGAATGAGAAATTCTGAGGCTACTGTTGCTTTGGTTTGGATTGCTGCGACGGTGGTGGAGCTGCTCGACTCATTGAGGACATCTGCACAAGTGTTGCAGCTGCTTGAGCCATTTGCATTTCAGAAGAATTTTTCACTTGACTCTCTCCTCCTGATTTCTCTTCTGTTTCCGACTCCTTGACTTCGGTAAAGAAACCTGACTTTGTCTTACATTCTCGTATCGTTACTGTCATTAGATTTACAGTCACGTCAGTTATGACAATTTGATCCGCCAGTGGTTGTTTATTTCTCCAGTATTCAGCTGGTGGAGCATTGTGGTTATTATTCGTATCACCCACTTCTACTCCATCATTATTATTTTCTTCCAGTATGTCTTCTGTTGGAGTAGAACCAGTCGTCGTTGACTTGACTGACTTGGCTGATGAACGACGTCTTCGTTCGTCATAGTTGAGGGACTGGGTTGGACTTTGTCCTGAAGAAAGTCGAGGTGGAGATTTAGATTTTGCCAAAATATCTTCGACGGATCGACGCTGCCCAGATGATGAACCTTTCGGTGAAGACTGAGACTGACTCAGCGATCTGGAAATTTTTGCTGGAGGAGGAGAGGTAGATCCATATGAAGGAGATGAGCCTTTGGAATGAGATAATGAAGATCCCTGTGACACTGGACTAGTTTTTGGTGTCGTAGTGATAGTCACTCCAATTTTTCCAGACTCTCTGTATTGATAGGTGTAATGTTATTTTGAGTTAATGTTGGTTATCTTTGCCAATTGAGAAAAATTGTCAATTTATAAATAAAACTTACTTGATAACTTCAGCCTTTCGCTTTAGCACTTCTTTCTTAGGATTTACCTTCCCAGTCCCACCTCTCTCTTGCTGCTCATCATCTCCAGAGTCCAATACTGACGGAGTTGGAGATTTGGATTTTGAAAACTCACGATTTCGTTCACGACTTGACTCACTGGACTTACTTTTTGGTGACAACGGAGATGCCTCTCGATCCCTCAGAGACTGAAAATTAAATGTATTTAAGGTATGTAACAGCTTGAGATATTTCAAATTTTATGGTAACACAAACATACTTTCTTTCTCAACATCTGTAGATACTTCTCCTTCTCCTTCTTATTTTTTGGGCCTCGCTTCTGAGGTGTAGTAGTTTTTGAATCCTTTTGACCCGATTCGAAAGCCTCAATTAATCTCGAATCCAAAATATTTTCTTCTGGTTCCCAAGTATTGTGACTAAATTACCAAAATGTAAAATGTCCACATGTTAGAAGAGTAAAATTCTTGTCAATCTAACTTACGCAGGACCCCATCCTTTCCATTTTACAAAGTACTGGACACGTCCCTAGTATACACAAATCAAGAGTCAAGAATTAGAACTTATATATCTACCTAAACTAAACTAGTATAATAACTAAAATTTCTATGATACCTTTCGAACACGTTTTTGCTCTATACGTTCGGCAGCAAAGACACGATCACCCAGTTGTGACAGTTCCATCCTGTCTTCGTCAGAGTTAGACTGAAATGATTTACATTCAATTAGTACCGTATATAATAAGTACAAGTTATAAATTGATATCAAATGTTACTCCCAAGTAGCTTGACACTAAACAGTATTCCTTCAGTTGAAATATTTTTAATTTCTGAAGAAAAAGGAAAGTATAATCTTAAGGAATGGATTTGATTTTCCTATTTCTTTTGACTTACCATTGCGAATAAGTGCGAACAGATCTCTTCTGCGTACTCCACGTATCTCCTAGTACTTTTCGCATTCGCTATTTTATTCTATTTTCTATATTTCTATGCTGCAATATTGTCAATTTTTTTTTCTCTGCATTTTTTCTGACAGAGACTACTATCTAGGAGAAAACGGAGACCACGAAGAAGGAAGAGAGAGAATAAGAATAGAAAGGGTTGTAAAAGTATGGTGCTCATGCTCATTCAATCCAGTTCATACCGACACCGAGAGAGTACTAAACAACTTAACTTGGTTACAACAAAGGGATTGCATAACACCGAAAACCGAACTCATTGTTGTCCAAGAGAGACACTTCTCTCTTATGTCCTGCTATGCAAGGAACCTTTAGCACCCTTCCCAAACCACCACCACCACTTTCCCATTGACACCTTCCAAATACTCATTCTAAATCAAATAACACCCGGATCTTCTCACTCACCGAACTGTCCATAGTACTCCCTCGTTCACCCAGACTCCAGATCCAGTGGATTACCTCACCTAGATAAACTTGCTGCTGGATAACAAATATTTCACTAATTACCTCCTGTTGCGGCTGGATTCAAAATTAATAGCTTTCCAGGAAGTCTTGAACATACGTTACGTATCCTTGAATTTATTTGAATTAAGCTCAAGTTAATTGTCCTTGGTTATATTGACTTTTGTACTTTTGTATTTGTTTTTTACCAGCAGGAAAAAGGTTACAATAATAATGGATAAAAAAAAAATTCAAACTACATTAAAATGATTAGAGTAATAATAAATAATTATTATTATTTACGAAGGTAATTGTGACCTTACTTCAAGGAATTTAGGCAATAAGGTTAAATAAATTGTAGAAAATTCGACTCACTTTCACTATTTCCTTAAATGCCTAGGCTCCACTTTCTCCTCGTAATGTTACATTTACATTAACTTTTATTTAGTAAGATTTATTCTTGATCTTCTTGATTAATGAAATGACTCAAATAAATGGTGAGGATAAGGTCAAATACTGAACTCAAAAAAATTCAACCAATCAAATTTGAGTAAATTTTTGAATATTCAAATCTGATTGGTTGAATTTGAATTTTTAAATTTTCCTGACATACTCATATTGATGAAACACGTAAGTCGAACAAATTGATCTTTTTTATTTATTTCTAATAATTAATAATTATTGCAAAAACAATTAAAAAAAATTACAAGACAACAATTACTCAAATTATAAAGATTTCTAGTTCTTTTTAATTAGCAAGAAAAACCTCGCTGTCTGACGTGCCTTGTAAGTTATAATAACAAAACAAAAAAAAAAAGTTTTATATTCAGTTTTAATAAAAATTTTCACTGATAAGTTTAAGTGAAAGCAAACATACCCAAGAGTTCAATGCCCTTAAGCCTTGGCACCCACTCAAATACTACATTTTTAACCAAAATCCCTTAAATTCTTAAATTGAAATTCATACAAGAAAGATCAGATATGAGAAATCCATTGAGCTCATGTTGTAATAAATATATTTCTTTTTTGCCAATATTAATCAGTCTACACATCATTTTAGAAGTCGGAAAAAATTTGAATTGGCGAAATCTGTGTATCCCCCTCAAGGCAAATCATCAGCCCCCTTCTCTCAAATCTCAATTATTACATAAGTAACAAATTAAGGAAAACAATGATAGAATGAGGAGGTAGATTGTGACCTATTTCAATTACTCATTTCCTTACTCAAATCTACTCAAATCCTATTTTATTAACTTTTATTACTCCTTAGATCATCTGTTTTCAAGTTACTTAAGTCAAATAAATAAACAACCAATCACAGGACTCTTCCAGAATTACCTTTTGTCATGGGCCATAGTATGAGTTCAAACGTCGATTTCGAACAAGTATCAAATATCGTCAGATTTTATTTCTACAGTGATCCAAGGTTTGTTTATTAATAATGTACTCTATTAATCAATGATTTGATTTATTAATTTGACCCGTTTTAGTTGGATTTTGGATGGTCGTGTGTAGTAATGAAGCAAAAGTTTCTTGTCAGTTTAATGTTGAAGCTTCAAGGAACTTTTTTTGTATTTTTTTTTTCAGAAACTTGACAAAGTGTACAGAAATCATTCATGGTGATGTGGAATCCATAAGACGTACGACATATAATACATTCCACCCCCTTACACTCCTTGTCCACGGTTTCAATACATCTTTTGAAGGAAGTTTTCTCCAGGATACTAAAAATGGTAAGAAATATTATTATTTCATTCAATCCTAAAGGACTTGAAGTAGAGTAATAAGTTTTTTTTTTTTTATTAATATTAATTTATAATTTTAAATGATTTACTACTTACTTTCCAGCACTTCTTCGTCAGTCTATCCAAACGAATGTAATAATGGTGGACTATCGAGAATTTTCACGTGTTGGACTCCATAATTTTCCTGATGCCTTTCCATATGTTCCTGGAATTTCCCAACGTATTACAGACTTCCTTGTTTTTCTCATAAATTATGGAATTGTCAGTAGTCCTGAAAGCATTCATTTGATTGGAGAAAGTCTTGGGGCTCATATTAGTGGTTTAGTGGGTAAAAGTATGGAAAAACTCAAGGGTCAGAAGATTCAACGGATAACTGGCCTTGATCCAGGAGGCAAGTCATTTCATTTGTCTTTCTATTGATTTTTTATTGTTTCTAAATGAATAATGTCTTTAAAGATTTATTTAATTTTATTGAATGTAACTTCTGTGTACAGGGCCAATTTTTCAAGATGAATCTGAAGATGTCCGACTTTGTCCTTCTGATGCTTCATTTGTAGACGTGGTCCATTCAAATGAAGGAGTTTTTGGATACACTGGATCAATTGGTCATGTTGACTTTTATCTAAATGGTAAACCTTATATTATTTTTTCAACTCCAAACTAACCATAATCGTTTAAGTAAACTATCTTTTGAGGCTAAAAAGCTTATTCGTTTCACATCATATTTTTTTTTTCTTGTTTCATTTGGCGGTGGACCAATTCAACCAAAGTACAAAGATACGAATGATCCTGGATGGATGAATATGGATAGTAAGTAAATAAACTAAAATTATGTCTCATGATTTTAAAAATTATTTGTTGTGTTGTGCCAAAAAGAAAATGACTTGAGCCACGCCTTTGCCGTTGAGCTCTATACAGAGAGCATATTGAAGAAAGTATATTATGGATGCGGATGTTACCGAGGAAAGCGTACTTGTGAAGAATTTGAAATCAAAGTAGAAACTTGTGACAAATATGCATTATTTGGATATTTTATACCTCGCAGGTAAGTATTTTTAAATAATTATTTACCATAATTCTCTTTTTGATTAATAATTTACTAATATTAACACAAAAAAAAAAAAAGATTTTTTTTTCTCTTCTATCAATAGCACGCGTGGAGAGTACTATGTAAAGGCTTACAACGACAAAGTCAAAAAGTAAATTCAACAAAACTTGAAAATCGTAGTAAATTTGAGAATTTCTTGAAAATACTCTAATTTGTCTGTCTAGTAGTGATATTGTGGGCGTAGATTTTTATTTTCTTAATAAATAACTCAAAGTCACCATTTTACACAAAAATTTACGTTTAGGTTGTCTAAAACTAAAAGTTTGAAGTTTGAAGTTTCGATGAGGTCAGAAACCTCATGATGAGCTCATCCATAGTCTATATATCCATATGATTTATAAATCCTTGGATTTTCTTTTAATTATCCATGTGGAATTAAGAGCTAATTAAATGAAGATGTTTCTTAATTCAATTTGATGGTTTGGAAATGATTTATTTTCATTCTCAAATCATCCCCCTCTCTAACTTTATCCATTATACTCATGTTTTAAGGGATATTAAGACTTCCGGTGAGTCTTGTTTTAAAATTAATTTAAACATCTCTTACAAATGAGTACAAATTCAATCCTATTTATTAATATTTTAACTTTAAATTAAACTCAAATTTAATACATAATTATTTTTATTTTTTTTTCAAGAAATTTAATACATAATNTTACAAATGAGTACAAATTCAATCCTATTTATTAATATTTTAACTTTAAATTAAACTCAAATTTAATACATAATTTTTTTTATTTTTTTTTCAAGAAATTTAATACATAATTTTTTTTTTCAAGAAAGAAAGAAATGGAAAGAAAAGAGAAAGTATTGTTATTACCGGAAGAAAAAAACAACTATCTCTTTATAAGTAATACTTAAAGTAAATTATGTAATGTAATACTATTTGAACAAATTGACATGGTAGTCTTGTTAAATTGTAACAATTTGAGTAAGGTTCGTTAGATTTTATTATATAAAAATCATAAGATAAGACTTGAGTATATTTCTATCAAAAAGTACCGAAAGCACCCTAACTTTCTACTCATTCCTGACTGATAGAAGAGAAAGTTTGGTTTATTTTACATTTTATATTTTATCTGTTGGAGTCAATATCCTCAAACCAATTCATAAATCTTTTTCAACTATTATTATCATCATTTTTTTTTTTACATTTTAGTTTAGATTTTGTTGTAAATATTTCTTCTATTTCTATAGACCCTCAAAACAAAAATAATGTTTTAATATTTAGTAAAACTAATATACTATTATAGTTAGTTACTTTGCGTCTCATTACATTATGACAAAAAAAGAATTTTTTTTTTCTTCGTCAAAATTTTTTTTTTCGTCAACTTTTTTTTTTGTCAACTTTCACATTTGTCATTGTGGATTTGAGTTGAGCTTGTCTTTTAAATTGAAAAGTTGAGTAAAAATAAAAAAAAAAAAGATGTAAAATGGGGGTTGGAGGGAGTGACCTTGTTGAGTAGCCAATGCCTCTCTCTCACTCTCTCCTTGACCTAGGCTCCTTGTCTCCAGAATCTGACATCCACTCTTTTCAACTAATGTAATGATGTCTATGGAGACAGGCACAACAACGGAAGGCAATCCTGTAAAAATCTTTTATTTTTTATTTTTAACAAACTCACAACTTGGACTGTTCGGCAAACTGCCAAAATAATACAACTCCTTGGTTTTGGTTGGGAACTTATTCATTTGCCCTACTTTGTCATCACCTCATCTTCAAAACGTCAGTCTCGGATTTTTAAACATCAATTTAGAAAATAAGATTCTTATATATTTTTTATATAAAAAAAATAATAACATTGCGTAGCGATATGGCGTCAAAAATATTAGTATTTTTTCCAGCACTTGAGCAGTCCTGGTTTCGTAATCGTATTCACTGCACCGTTCGCAAATCAAACCAAAGAGTTTAGATCGGTTTTTTTTTATCTAAATGCATTAAGGTTGGGATTATATTATGTTAAATATTATGTTCAACTCAATAATTATTGGTTGATTGTATTATTGAATTAGGCTTTGATTGTTATAAATTACTAAGGTTGTTATTGTTAGTTCAAGGTTGTGCTAAAGTTCGAACCCTTTTACTCTATAAGGTTCACGCTACTCATACTCTATTAAAACCACGAATACCGGAACTAAACGGGTTATAATTGAATCAGATTCAAACATTCCATCCCACTTTTATGCTTTTTTTNCCACGAATACCGGAACTAAACGGGTTATAATTGAATCAGATTCAAACATTCCATCCCACTTTTATGCTTTTTTTATCCATTTTTTATGCATTTTTTATGCTTTTTGATGCTAAAACTTTGGTTTTGAGCATAAAAGGTATAAATTTTAGTAGTTTTTTGTACTATTGAGGACAAGGTTGCTATAAGAAACTACAAAAAAAAAAATTTTTTTTTTTCTTCTTCTTTTCATAAGTAATAATAACCTTGATTGAGGGTATGTTTCGAACTAATAGTAACTTNCCACGAATACCGGAACTAAACGGGTTATAATTGAATCAGATTCAAACATTCCATCCCACTTTTATGCTTTTTTTTATCCATTTTTTATGCATTTTTTATGCTTTTTTTTTATGCTTTTTGATGCTAAAACTTTGGTTTTGAGCATAAAAGGTATAAATTTTAGTAGTTTTTTGGACTATTGAGGACAAGGTTGCTATAAGAAACTACAAAAAAGAAAATTTTTTTTTTCTTCTTCTTTTCATAAGTAATAATAACCTTGATTGAGGGTATGTTTCGAACTAATAGTAACTTTTGTGATTTTGTATGAATATTTTTTTTTTAAAAGAGCCTGTTATGTAACTTACATGGCAGAATTGGGATTGAAGAGTGTAAATTTTATTAGTATNATTTTTTTTAAAAGAGCCTGTTATGTAACTTACATGGCAGAATTGGGATTGAAGAGTGTAAATTTTATTAGTATTAGGCGTTAAAGCGGAAGTAGTTGTCGTTTCCATTGTCATAAAGTAAACAAAAAGAAGAGTCGTTTAGGTAAATGATCCTAAAGTCTAACAAAACTGAAACGGGGGGTTGTTATTGGTTGACTAACGAAAAAATGGGTAAAAAATATGGAAATGAGAACCAATGGAGAAAGTTACATTGAGAAATGACTTTAAGGTTTATTTTACATACTTATTTACATTTCTATTCACATATTTTGACTTTCACATTAAAAAAAAAAAAAAAAAAATCTTTCGTTACATTTGTCTCCAATCAAGTAAAGGATGGAAAGTGAAAGTAAATTACTTTCACTTTCGATGGTTTAGATCCAAAAATGTTGGTGGTCTACTTTTCTTCTTAAATTATTACCTTCTATCAGTATCTCATTCAAATCCACTTTGACATGACTCCCTTAGATATGATGAGCTACGACTAAGTACCTTTCAACATGATCAATCTCATACTCATGTCTTGAGTGTCGTCTTTAAAAAAAAAAATTTTTTTTTTATCAATTAGGGAGATGAGGTATGAAAGGTTTTTGATAATGATTTAAGAGAAAGTACAGTCAAGGATAACTCGTTGTCACCTGAGTCCTAAGTCCTGTGTCATGTGTCCTCTCCTATCCAACCTTGAAATTATTTTAAAATTCTTCGTGTGTTGAAGATAGACTCTCANAAAAAAAAAAAATTTTTTTTTTATCAATTAGGGAGATGAGGTATGAAAGGTTTTTGATAATGATTTAAGAGAAAGTACAGTCAAGGATAACTCGTTGTCACCTGAGTCCTAAGTCCTGTGTCATGTGTCCTCTCCTATCCAACCTTGAAATTATTTTAAAATTCTTCGTGTGTTGAAGATAGACTCTCAATATCATCTCTTTTGAATAGAAATAGGTCGGATTTATTTAAAAAGACTATTTTCTGAGGGTACACACGTGAAAGTAATGGAGGGCCATTGATTCTCATTCACTTAAGCTATGACATTCCCCAAAATGTTAGACCTAAAAAGAAAGCTATGAGATTTCCAGCTCATATCTTCTATCCTTATTCTTTTTTTTTTAGTATGAAAATGATGAATAGAAGGAAAGTCTAAGGAATTCATCGAGACCTTTCATCGACTTTCTCCTTCATTCCTAATTACTTTCATCTTTTACGGTTTCATTAACCAGAAAAGAAGAAAGTTGAAAGAGTTTTATCTATAAGCACTCACATCAGGAGAGTTCTAAGTACTATAATATGTGATATGAAAACATCTAACAAACCGGAAATTGGTTCCACTTGATTTTGGAAAAGCTAAAAAAGGGAAGTGTTTTAATAAATATATAAAAAAAAATTTTTTTTTTTCGACTATAAGACTCATCTTTAGACTCAAAAGGTTCTTAATTCAATTAAAATGGCGTCAGTTTGTTCATAAACTCTTCAAAAAATAGTCTAAATTGATGTTGAATCATATGATATATATATTTATTTATTATAATAACTTGTGGAATAATACCAAACCATGTCATGATATCATAGTGACAGTAGTCGTCATTTTTAGTTGTCGTAAAGTCATTGAGATTGGATAATGGACTGGAAAGTTTTTCTTTTGTGTTTTGATTTTCTTGAAAACAATGACTAGTCTTATAGTTAGTAGAGGTATAAAATAGCAAGAATAAAAAAAAAAATTTTTTTTATGATTCTTCACTTGGTTCAGTTTCTTAAGTCATAAAATAAATATNTAGCAAGAATAAAAAAAAAAATTTTTTTTATGATTCTTCACTTGGTTCAGTTTCTTAAGTCATAAAATAAATATTACAAAGAGTCTGTCCTTATAAATATATGTAGTATGTAGAATTGCGAAAGCGATAAACCATGAACTTATCTCGAGTATTATTTTTTTTTTTTGATAATATNATAGCAAGAATAAAAAAAAAAATTTTTTTTATGATTCTTCACTTGGTTCAGTTTCTTAAGTCATAAAATAAATATACAAAGAGTCTGTCCTTATAAATATATGTAGTATGTAGAATTGCGAAAGCGATAAACCATGAACTTATCTCGAGTATTATTTTTTTTTTTTTGATAATAAAATTTTAAGATTTGGCACATAGGAAGTATGTAAAATTTCAAAGTGATTAAGAAAAAAAAAGATATAAAAATTTGAGTAATTTGGTTAACTAATCGTTAGAAATTGATTTTGACAAGGCATGATAAAGAAGGTTTATAGATATAGAGATTACGATGGTAGTCGCATAGAGTAAGCTTCGATGAACCATGTGGATTTGGATCTTTTTACCACTTGCCAAAAATCATATGGTTCAATGAGCAATGAAATCTAAACTTTATCATGGTTACTTTTTACTTTAAAAAAAAAAAAAAAAAAAAAAAAAAATTTTTTTTTTTTTTTTGCAAATATCACAAATCCAATCTGCCAATATCGCAACTTCCTTCGGGCAAGTGGCTTCCTCCGGAAATCGTCTCACTGGTTCATTTGTAAGAGAAGAGGATAAAAGAGAACTTGACTTGTTCACATCTCTTCTGTCATTGGTTGTNTGTTTTGAAAAAAAAAAAAAAAAAAAAAAAAAAAAAAAAAGAAAGGTCAATGACCTAAGGAAGATATACAAAATTTATTGAAAATAAAAAGAAAATCACAACAATGGTTGTTGCAATTAGACAAGAATGAAGTCTAAATGAAGATTTGAGTAATAATTAATTAATAATAAGAATCTCCAGGTTTACATAATTTTTACGTAAATACGTTTACATCAGATTTTTTTTTTTAATTGATGTTCCCTTTATGCATTTACAACTTCATACCCGCTTCGTTAGGGTTTATAGTGACTTATGACTTATGACTTATGACTTATGTCTTATGAATTTTTATAAAAAAAACTCATAAGAAAAAACAAAAAAAAAACAAATCTAAAAATTCATTATTTTATTTATTTTTTTCATGATCTTTTATTTACAGAGAATAATAGGAGATGAAATTTTGGCATTAATTCTGGAAGGAGTTGTATTTGGCTCCATTACAAAACGGAAGGGAAAGTTGACCTTTACAAGTCAGAGTTACTTCCCAAACAATTTGTCATTCACTTAACTAGGTTAATTCCATATCTTTAACTTTAGTTAATAATAATAATAATAATAATAATAATACTAATAATAGAAGTAGTAATAAGGATGATTCAGCCGCGACAGTAAGGGCGACAAACACTCTTCCAAACTTGTAGTAATCCTTTAGACTACGACGACGACATCAGATATTGGAGAGTGGTTCATAAAATTTAAAATCTTATGTCAGAAATGGGTCAATATCAGGTACATAAATTCAAAACTTACATTATGTAATAGGAAAGTTCAAACTGACTTTCCACCAAAATCCACCAAAAAAAAAAGAAAAAAAAAGTAATTTTATCCTTATGACTGACCAATGTAATTGAATTTGGTCCTTAAACTTCTGAAGTAGTAGCAGGGATATTATATAGAAGGGTCTGTTGCCTCTGAATCATGGATGACTTCGTACCATGTGAAGCACAAATTGTATTCCCTTGAAAATGTGACATAGAGTTTGAACCACAAGGTAACAATGCACGAAATGCTCTTCTAAATTTAATATTAAGAAAAGCATAAAGTATTGGATTAATTGATGAATTAGATGATCCTAAAATTTGGGCAATAGGTGTAAGAATTTCAAAAATTTCAGAATCACTATCAGAAAATCCTGAACCAAGTTTAACTCTTGCAAAAAGAACATAAAGTGGTAACCAACTAAGAAGAAAAACAAAAACAACTACAATTAACATACGAAGAACACCAATTTTTGCTTTATGATGAACTTTTGTAAGATTTGCTGAAGCTGTAACAGAATCTTCAGTAGGAACCGGTCGTCGAAGTACACGAAACCATATTAAAATGTAACATAATGAGATACCAGATAATGGAAAAAGGTAACAAAGAAAAAGATTTCCAAAAAGAAAATATAAACTTCCATCAATAGATGCTGGCCATTGTTCTGTACAAAATTCCCAATTTGGCATTTCATCATAAATGAATTCAGTATCAAATACAAGACCCACTGGAGCTGCTAAAATTCCAGCTGCGATCCAAATTAAAAAAACGATTAGTCTTGCTCGACGTTTTGTGAGTCCTCTACCCAATGGGTACCAAATGGCAACAAATCTGAAGAGTACAAAAAAAAAAAAAAAAAAAAAATTTTTAAATAAAAATTAGTCAAAATTAAAAAAAAAATTTTAATAAAAATTCATCAAAATTAAAAAAAAATTTTTTAATTTTTAATTATAATTTTTTAACTAACCTGTCCAATGAGACAGCAACGAGAGAGTAGACAGATGCACAGACAGAGACACTTTGAACAAATGGGACAAATTTGCACATAACCTTCCCAAGGACCCAGGCTAGAAAATACACACAAAAAAAAATAAATAAAATAACAAAAAAAGAAAAATGATGAGGAAGGAAACAATTTAGAATTTTTAGAGGTCATAGTTTAGTTGGATTATTGCCAAAAATTTACATCTTCATGTTTACATCCATCCGTTCGTAGAGAGACACACACACACATGAAAACCATACTGATAGACTTACTCTCCCTCTGGAATGAAAAAATTGACAAATGGCAACTTTCTCCGCTGACAGGGGGAGAAATCAACTTTTTTTTTTTTTTTTTTTTCACATTTACTTTGCTCCACTTTTTCAGGTCGTTGGAGAACCTAAACTCTTTTCCTAAGGTTAGAAAGAATTGAGGGTGGTGGACTTGACCCACTTCCGTTTTTTTTCTCTTCATACCTCTGCGGATTTATTTTCCACTCCATAACTTCTAATCGTAGGCTAACCGCTTCCTAATTGCTATTCAACCAAACATCAACAATTCAGACTATTCGGATTTTTCTAAAAGTAACTTTCAACTAAACTTTTTTTTCTAAAGAGACAACGGAAAATGTCGAATGGGACATTGAGAGTAGACACTTTCTACAGAAAATAAAAAGTACTTTTCATACTGTTATACTGTCCAACTTTCTATTCCCAAGGTCCTAAATTAGTTTTAGTTTTAGTTTTCCAGCATTTCCCCGCCCCCCTCACCCCTCGACTAACAACCATTACTACACATCTCATATCCATTAAATTCGACGACTTACTTTATATTATTAGGATTTAATAATATTACATTATTTATCATCATCTATACAAAAACTTTTTCCAATCTCACCATTTCAGTCAATTCAATCCGACATTGTTATTATAGTTTGGACCTATTTTTGTACGCTTGATTAATTTAGTAGGCTAATAGAAATGTTAAGTCCTAATAACAACCATCTATCCATTCATCAACAACCATATTTTTAAGCTAAATATCTTAAAATAGTCTGTAATTTAAATGTAAATTGATACAGTTAGCTTTAGCTATCACTATGTTATTGATAAATTAATTTAAAATTATAAATTGAATACAGTAGTCGACGGATAAGATCCCATATAAGACCATTTTCGTCTTCGTATGTTATAAGACCATATTGGTTATAAAAACAAATTTTCAACATGTGCTTTTGAACAAGCGTAATGGATTTATTTAGCATGGGAGAATAATTTGTTATAAGACTATGCAGTGTGTTCAAATAAGAAAATGAAATTTTTAAGAAATGATTTTGCAAAAAATAAAAAATTAATTCCATGTCACACTTTTTCACAGTTTANAAAAAATCAAAAATTAATTCCATGTCNTATTGAAAACCGTTACTACGAAAGTGTAGTTAAGTTTACTTGGGTTAAAATGTGTAGAAAAATCCTAATTTATAAGTTTTTTTGAAACTTTAGTACCGGATTTTCGCCTTCTTATTTGAACACACTGTACTGGTTATAAGATCTAAATTTTCGTTCCAAAAACGATGATCTAAAACCGTCAACTACTGTATTTAGTTGGGAACTTTTTTTTTAAGTTTAATTTTAGTATCTGGGATACACGCCGTTCGGTTCCATTATTCAACGACATGTTGAAGAGACTTATGGCCAGGATACCATTTTTATGCGCAAATTTTTTTTAAATTATGCGATAGCATTTATAGGTAATTTTTTAAGGTTTATTATTGGCTTTTAATAAGTATCAATACCTTTATAATGTATTGATACTGATTATTAATGATGAGCATGATGGACGTTCCTTATATCAAATAATTAGTTGAGTTCGAGACATGAGTTTAATTAAAGAATTTAGTTTATCCGACAAAGAAACACATCCAGATAGTTAGAAAAGGTAATTCGAAAAATAAAAATCGTCTAATTGTTAGTATTCGCACAAGAATTGCTCTCATGATGATAATAAAATGTGCTAAATGCTGTAAAAGTGAATCGCGAAATCAATTATGTAATTTCCTTTGTGATTATGCGTTATTATGTGAAATTATATTCCGTTAACCGGTAATATTTTTCATAATTCGTGAAGATCCTAAGTATCACCAATTAGTGTTGGTTCGTTACGATTATTACAATTGCATAGAAACGACATTCTTCCCACATTATGTCCCATATTATTTGCTGGAGAAAACAAGTAACTTAAAAATTTCTTTGGAATGATAGACTGTTAGAGTAAATTGTTTCCTTCTTTAGTTTCAACAGTTTCAGAATGAGTATTGAAAAGTAGTAAATCCTTTGAAAAATTCAAGTCTCTACGATCACCAGAAAAAAAGTTAAACAAAAAAAAANGATTATTACAATTGCATAGAAACGACATTCTTCCCACATTATGTCCCATATTATTTGCTGGAGAAAACAAGTAAACTTAAAAAATTTTTTTTTGGAATGATAGACTGTTAGAGTAAATTGTTTCCTTCTTTAGTTTCAACAGTTTCAGAATGAGCNAGAGTAAATTGTTTCCTTCTTTAGTTTCAACAGTTTCAGAATGAGCATTGAAAAGTAGTAAATCCTTTGAAAAATTCAAGTCTCTACGATCACCAGAAAAAAAGTTAAACAAAAAAAAAAATATCCAAATAATTTAAATTTTCAAAAAGTAAACTTTTTGTTCGATTCATCGCACAGAACTGAATTTTCTTATTATGTATGTACTAGGGCTTTAGACAACTTTTCAATACTCTTTCTGAAATTATTAAAAAAAAAAAACTTTATTTTACAAACAAAGCGTTCCAAAATTTTAAGGTTTACTTTCATTTTCCATTAAAGAGCATGGGCCAAAAGTCTCTTCCGCGAGCCTTCGAATATTAAAACTGGATTTACAGTGTGTTCAAAATTAAAATTTACTCANACCAAAAGTCTCTTCCGCGAGCCTTCGAATATTAAAACTGGATTTACAGTGTGTTCAAAATTAAAATTTACTCAGCCTAGAGCTAGACTCGATCTTATACAAAAGTCCCTTAGTTAACGAATCCAAAAGCCATGGAATACTCAAAATCAAATTAAACGGTACTGAATTTGACGGTACGGAACGGTACTTTTGACACCTAAATAAATTACATTCAATTCAATTCAATTCAATGAGTTAGTGTGTCTTACTTAGAAATGGAGCACTTTAGTAGAATTTTACTCGATAATTTCGTTACCTTAAAGCACTTTTGTCTAGGCTGAGTAAACTTTAATATGGAACATACTGGACTCATGTTTTTGGATCCATTTGTTAACTATTTTTATCGAAACTTCTAAAGTGAAGCCAATTCATACGAGCGGGAATGTAGGGAATAAAATAGAAGGAAAGCTAACAGTAATCAAGGACGCCCATTTTATGCGTAAAATTAAAAAATTTTATGCGGCTTTAACAAAAAAAAATTATGAGATATTATGCGCGCTGATTTAAAAGCTTATATTAACTATCTGATGCACATCAATACCTTGAAAAGAATTTATGTGCGTATATATGAGCACCAAGGACGTTCCTTTATCGAAAAAAAAAAGTTGAATTAGAGTCATGAATTTCAAAGATTTAGTAGCCACGACAAAGAAACGCACCCAGATATTGCTAGAATTATCAAAAAATTTTAATAAAATTGGTTAAATGTGTTCTATAAATAAAAGTTGTCAAATTAGTGGTTATTCAAACAACAATTTGCTCTTACGATGGTACAAAATGTACGAAAAGCTGTAGAAGTGTGATGCAAAATAAACTATGCGTTGACGTTGAGATTATGCGTTATTATGCGAATTAAGAGTACATTAATCGGTTCCATGTTTCATAAATCGTGAAGATCCTAAGTAGCACCAATTATTAGTGATACTTAGGCTACTTGATACACTCCGCTGCGATTATGGAAATGATTAGAAACGACGTCCTTGNCAATTATTAGTGATACTTAGGCTACTTGATACACTCCGCTGCGATTATGGAAATGATTAGAAACGACGTCCTTGATAATAATGGTAAAAAAGTAAGCAACTTTGATTTAAATTAACATTTTGGCTTTCGTCTAATGAAGAGGAAAGTGAAGGTAAATAATAGGCTAATCTAAGTATCCCACAGACATACTTTTGGTTATTTCTAAATAATATTTTTAAACAGCGTTTTCATGTATCTAATATAGATTGGTTATACAGGATGTGGACAGATAAAGATAACTATCTTTCACCCAAAATGACCAAGGTAAGCAAATGTAATCAACGGTGGACTTGCCATTTGAAAATGAATGACAATTTAAAAAAGTCCTTCCCTAAAAGAGTTTCAATTTCCAGTTATCTGTTTCTAGGAATACCCTGTGTACTAATTGTAACCATACTTTAGTTTACATGGAAGGGGTTGAGCCATTGACATTTGTCTTACTCTGCTGGAAAAATCTTATCGACATTTTTGTATAATATGACATGTGTCTAAGGTCCTTAATCACGAAGATATTGGCAGTTTGGGTCCACGCCTAGTCAAAGTGCTTAAGAGCTGAAAAACGAACAGAAACCGCTCTTTTGTAACCAGTTGTGCTTCGCTTAGATTGTTAGTCGAGCTTAATGGAAGGCTGCGATGGAGTCCGGTGACCGACCATTAGCACACTGTTTAACTTACATGGGATTTGTCACCGAGCCGCTTGCTTTAAGGTAGNAGTCCGGTGACCGACCATTAGCACACTGTTTAACTTACATGGGATTTGTCACCGAGCCGCTTGCTTTAAGGTAGCCTTAGGCTAAAATTAACAATGAATTTCTATCTTCAGTTCCAAACTTTCACATTTGAAAATAAAAGTTTTGATAATAATTTGAGCCAACTTTTGAAATTATCCACGCATGTAATTAACTGCTCTTTACAAGGTTAGCCAAACTTTTTCACCCCTTTCTTACCATCCCTTTTTTTACCAACTTTATCTAAAATGAGTTGTTTTAAACTAATTTTCACACATTCTAGTAATCTTAATTAAATTGTGATTTTTTTTTTTTCGTGAAAGTGAGTTTCATCAGGATTCAAAAGTTTGTTTAGCCCAACATTAAATGACAACTTCAGTTGGCACATTATTATTACTAATGAAAATAATCCTATCGACTTATTAGATTTATTGTCTGGATTTATGTCACACTACTTGAGTTTGAGAACTTGTACAAATAGAGTTTGATGAAAATAGTTTTGACAAGTTAGTAACGTAAATTATACCGGAAGTAAACTACTAGATTTTTTATTCTGTGGGAATTGTTTCAACCTTTAACATCTCATAAAATTCTTACAACTCAACTAAAACTACCAACCGGTAAAAAAAAACTTTAAGAGAAAATGGATTTATTTGGCATAGTCTGGAACTGGATTTTGGAATCCGGATGTCATGTCAAATTCTTGTACAGAATACAAATCCGCACGACTAGACGAATTGACTAAACTTTTTTGGTAATGGAAAAATATTAAAACGAATTGGATCGAGGAACCCAAATGAGGTCAAACTTTCTTCATCGAAAATAAAAATAAAAATCACTCAATTCATTCAATTCATCTGCTGGAGTCTGGGGACTTTTCAAATGTCATGTAACTTAGTTTGGCAGTGATTGCAAACAAACAAACAAAAAAAAAAAAAGAAAAATGTACGGAATCATGCGGAAAAGTTTTCTAAAAAGTATTATTCGCCTAATTTCTAAATGAATTTAGTAAGTTCTGATTCATAAATTATGAATTTAAATTCCTTCAATTGAACCATATCGTCGGTGAAACAGCAAAATCGCGTATCTCAAGCGTTTTTTTTATTTGTGAACTCATACTTTTTTCTACTTGTCAAAGTAGCGTAACTCACATTTTTTTTTTNTCAAGCGTTTTTTTTATTTGTGAACTCATACTTTTTTCTACTTGTCAAAGTAGCGTAACTCACATTTTTTTTTTTCACTTGTCAAATCGGCGTAACTCAATTTTTACAGAAAATAGGTTTTTTATTTAAAAAAATGATGCCTTATTAGATTTGGTTTACGCCGATTTGAAGCCATGTGGAATTTTTTAAGTAAAAAACCTATTTTCTGTAAAAATTGAGTTACACCGATTTGACAAGAGAAAAAAAAATGTNTACAGAAAATAGGTTTTTTATTTAAAAAAATGATGCCTTATTAGATTTGGTTTACGCCGATTTGAAGCCATGTGCGGTACATATTTCTGAATTTTTTAAGTAAAAAACCTATTTTCTGTAAAAATTGAGTTACACCGATTTGACAAGAGAAAAAAAAATGTGAGTTAACGCTACTTTGACAAGTAGAAAAAAGTATGAGTTACGCCATGTTCACAAATAAAAAAACGCTTGAGATACGCGATTTTGCTGTTTCACCGACGATATTGTTATTCTAAAAGTTCCTTCTGGTACCTTACTTTCAACAAATCTCACCACTCACCACCACTAACCTACTAGATACATACTTTATCAATTTTGAAGGTATCAGAAGTATAAATTTAATAAATATATTAAAAATAAATAAAATAATGTAACTTACGAACGATTATGTTGGAGATGAGGGTAGGAGGGAGACAGAAGAGAATAACGAGTAAATCAGCTACTGCTAAATTTAGTATAAAGAAGTAAGTGACTGATGAGCGGAACCGTGGTGAGCGGAGAACGACAAAGACAACAAGCGTATTTCCAATGAGTCCAACGCTAAAAATAATACCGTAGATAACAATAAGAAAAAATGAGAGCGGAAATGAGTGTCGATAGACATTAAACACCGCTCCAGAGTCAAGCGAGTCTTCGGTAGGGATTGACCCTAACCCTAGAGCTCCACCACTCTCTTCCATTCGTATCCAAAGTCATAAAGCTACTGATACCTCACTCACCCTCTACTTTCTCTCTTCTACTTTCACCACATCTCCACCAAACTCACTTCCGCTTTTTTTTTTACTAATATTTTCACCCTTTTACAAAGAAATTCATCTCAGACCAACCAATCTTCTCTTCTAAATGCTCCCCATCATTTTCTGATCACCGACCATATGAAAATATTCACTTTCTTCATTACACTTATTACAATGAAAAGCATTATTCTTAAAGAACAAAACAGTCTTCTCTTTTTTTATTATTAAATTAAATTAAATGATTAATATTATTTTTTAGAAATTCAAGATTTTTTACTTGAGTTTCTTCAGCGATTTGATGATATTGAATGGAGGAGGAGAAATCACGGCGTACGCTTTTGATTTCCCAAAACAGCCAAGAGAGCAGGTAGGTTTAGACCTATAGCATCATAATCCCTATGCTATAATATTTTTGGAATTAATACTTATGAAATTTTATTCAGTAATAACATAATTATTAATTACTACTCAAGTCAATTTCTCTTTGAAATCACCTGTCCCTGTGCGGTATGTTGATTGTTTACGAGAATATTCTTCTTCCGTTTATCAAACACTTTACTTTGAGATGTTCTCTAAAATTTATAACAATTGGGAGTTGATGGAGAAAATTTACTTTCAAATTAGGTAATTAAAAGTTGAAATACTATGTACAGTGCACGACGGTTATAAGAGCTACCCTCCGTCTTATAAATGCTGCTCTTATAACCGTTTGTTCTTACAACGCTTATAAGAGCAGGATGTTCTTATAAAAAGCATATGGCAAAAAAATTTTTTTTTTCAAAATTTATAAAAAGAAAATCTATACTATAATATATCTCTTAAATAAAGTTATCAACTGTAACTATCGTCGACAATTTCGTCAAAAATTGCAATTGTTTAATTCTTATTTAAAGTTTTGTAAAGATTTTACAAGAACGACATTTCAACTGAAATGATTTCAAGTGGTACTTTTAGAAATTGAAAATGTAAAAAGATTATTTTTGTTTGAGATTTGACTTTTGCTCTTATATCCAACTCCCGCTTCAAAAATTACCCAGCAAAAGGTAGTTCTTATAACCGTTTTGCTCTTATATACGTTGTTCTTATAACGCGTTAATGTCCCATGCTAAATGCATTGGAGCAAACTAAACCCGCAAAACTCTGCTCTTATAACCCGAATGTTCTTATAAAGGATGCTCTTATAAACGTCGTGCATTGTAATTAATTAGTAATTATTTAATTACTCACTTGGGCTGGAAATCTTTGGACACCACCTCCCAAAAAAGAACTAGCGGCTCCTAATCCTGCTCCAGCTCCACCGAGAGAATTTGTCAATCCACTCCCACCGAGAGAACTGGGCAATCCACCCCCACCGAGAGAATTTGTCAATCCACTCCCTCCACCAAGAGAGTTTGTCAATCCACTCGTACTCCCTCCACCAAGAGAATTTGTCAATCCACTTGCACTCCCTCCACCAAGAGAATTTGTCAATCCATTTGCACTCCCTCCACCAAGAGAATTTGTCAATCCACTCACTCCACCAAGAGAATTNAGAGAATTTGTCAATCCATTTGCACTCCCTCCACCAAGAGAATTTGTCAATCCACTCACTCCACCAAGAGAATTTGTTAATCCACTCACTCCACCAAGAGAATTCGTCAAACCACCAATTCCCTATTCATGAGAATCAAACAAGAAATTATGAATTGATATGAAAGAAATACATAAAGAATACTGGGGAATGTTAATTAAATAAGAAAATCACCTGAGGAGCCCCATTAGTGTCAATGACAAAGAGTGTAAGAACCAGCAGAGAAAGCAGTACCGAGAAATCCATCATGAAGATGAAGTTGAAGTGTCTAGAAGAAAATAAAAAATGTTAATTAGTAGGATTACTGAAGTGATCAAGGAAAGTGGTTGGAGTATATATAAGACAGAATTGAAATCAGAATGCTTCAAATTGATTCAATTTGAAGTATTCTGTTACAGAAGGTGCTATTCCAGTATTTGCAAACTAACTAACCTCTTGTCATTACTTTAATTTAACGACACTTCTGTTTTGATGAGAAGTCAGTAATTACGCAGAGACGATTTCGAAACATTCCTAAATATGTTGACATATGAAAGCTGAATGCTTTCATGTTTCAATGTCAGGGTCATTCATAAACTTTTCTAATCAAATGATTTCATAAGTTATATCCTTATGGTATCACATTGAGCAATAAGGCGTATTAAGCAGTCAGCGGATTGATGCAATTGGTGGAATTTCACTGAAATATCAAAGACGTACATTGATACTAATTTCAAGAATCCCGACAGCAGGAGGAAGCAAGTCTTGACTATCGAGAATCCAAATTCAGAATTCTTATATAAACGTCTCCCTTGTCTCCATTTCTCGCAAACGTTTTCTTCATTAAATTCATTAATATTTTCATTTCCCAAATCACATTTCCATTCAAGTCATCCATGAAGAGTTTGGTGATAGTTTGGTGTGTGATAGGGGTCAGTTTGTCAATCCCCTTGGAGTTGGAGTCTCCTCTACCCAACGTAAGCATCTCTATCT
Source organism: Holacanthella duospinosa (assembly GCA_002738285.1). Lineage (NCBI taxonomy): Eukaryota > Metazoa > Arthropoda > Collembola > Poduromorpha > Neanuridae > Holacanthella > Holacanthella duospinosa. Next base: position 324,537 of record NIPM01000078.1, on the reverse strand, counting down.
TATTCTTAGAGGAATAAATCCTTATTTTATCTTCGTTTTTATAGGTGAGGCGACGACATCGCAGAGCTCCAGCAAATCCAATTGGAACCGACATTATTAGTGGGTTAGTCTCTATCCGAGATAAAGATCCATCACAAAATTTTGCATTCGTAATACCAACGGAAGTACGTAGGTGGTTCAGTTGCTTCAATAATTCCTCCCTTAGTTTCTTCTACAACGAATTTAAAAAATTAGAAAACTGATACTGGTTTTTTTAAAAATATTTTTATAGTTCTATGAAGGTGTTAACTCACCGAGCTCTCCCGTAAAGCCTGTACCTAGTCCTAGTCGTGTGGCACAAAATTTGAACAAAAGTCATCGTTTTTTCATACGGAAAGTTCATAATTTAGCTTCTGCCCCACGACGAGACGCTCCCCATCACATTGTTCGAAAAATTCCTGTTTCCAATTCTAATCTCAAAACTGGATCCAGCAGTAGCAAGAATGTTCCTGTTAGTTACACTGTTGATGATACGTTATACGTCAATGAAGAAAGAGAAGACCATCTTCTTGGAGTGGTTCTTTAAATTTGATCTTTAGTTGAGTTTGAATTTAAAAATTTATTTAAATTACAAAAAAAAAAAACTTTTTTTTTTGTTATAATTCCTCGTCTATATGTTGGCTAAATAAAAACAATCTTTGATATAACTCCAAGGTTTGTAAAATTATCAGAATTCGTGAAAATAGTTCTAAATTATATAACTGTGAGACACAATGTATACAAACTGTAGCTTGGGTTGTCAATTCCTATAAAAAATTGAATCTTAAACTCAGAGTTTGTAAAGGCACTTTGTCGATTCGATATAGTTTTGAATTAAGCGTAATCGAAACATTTCATATATGGATGATCAACTCAGAAAATCTTTAAGTTGTTGTTAAAATTACAACAACCTTACATGACAGTGAGTTGTTCTTATTGATTGGCATTTGTAACTCCTGACGAAGTTCAGCTTCGTGTTGATATCAAACCACAAACTATTTCATATATGGATGATCAACTCAAAAAATCTTTAAGGTGTTGTTAAAATGACAACAACCTTACATGACAGTGAGTTGTTCTTATTGATTGGCATTTGTAACTCCTGACGGAGTTTAGCTTCGTGTTGATATCAAACCACAAACTAACTCCTTTTGACATTTTTTGTCACAGTTCTTCAAAAAACGCGACCCTGGATTTGGTTGATCCCGTGCGAATCTATGAAAAAAGTACACAATAATTAGGAATTATTCATTGAAATATAGTAGTTATTCTTGTTGAACTTACTTTTCTAAGCGTAGAATATTTATTCTCTCCTGAAAGCACCTGCTCTTGGTGAATTTTGTCAAAGGAATCCTCTTTTTCTTCTAGCTTGAGCCCTTCAATCTCAGTCTTAAGCTCCTTTAATTGTTCCTGCAAACTTTTACTTTTTTGCAAGTACTCGACTCTCTCTTTTTCTATTTCTACGGTTAACGGGTCAAGTTCAATGAATTCAGAAGATTTATCTTCAAACTGTGGTTGGCTGAGGCTAATAGAAAGCTGTTCAGGTACAAGTGAATGCATGACTGAATGATGACTTGACTGACGAACATGAGACTGATTATGTAAGAGCTGTATAATGGTTTCTGGGGACGGTAGGTAAGCCCCTGTTACCATTCCTGCTGGTTCTGATAGAAACTGAAGAAGTTTCTGTTTTGCATCTTTCTCTGCCAGACGAGCTTCGTAGAGGGCTTTCTTGAGACATTCAGCTTCAACATTACGTTTATCTGACTCAGCTATAATTCGAGCAACCATTTGTTCCATAACAAATTTCTCTTCTTCTGTCTATTGGAATAAGATATGAAATCTATAGAATAAATGAATCCATTCTAAACAAAACGAGCTTACTTTGATGGCAGTTTGTCGAATTCTTTCTGCTTCCATTTCGGTTTCGGATGCTTTTTGATTGAGTAGTACGGCTTCTTCTTCAGCAACACGGGACTTCTCCGCAAGTAATTCTGCTGCTTCTTCTGATCGAATCTGCATAAAGTGAAATACAACATTTTAGTATGAAGTAAATGTTTGTGGTAAGATTCTAATGAATTATTTCTAACCAAGGCTTCTTTAGCTTGTCGAATTTCCTCTTGGTATTCCATAAGTTTTTGTTCTAAAATCGCTTTTTCTCTCTCTGCTGCTTCTCTTAGTTGCCTCTCACGTGCCAATTTACTCCTTTCAATTTGCCGTCTAACAAAATTATTAGAAAATAAATACGACTGCGTCATAGTTCAGCTTCTTGTTCTATGACTTTGGAATAGGCTTGTTACGTTGTTAGACGGAAATGGAGATGGTGGGGAAATGGTTCGGGGAGTTTTCTGGGGCAATGTTTGGTCATAGGTCAGAGGTCAAACAATCACGGGACGTAAATGAAGAAACAGGGAATTCGAATTGACTCTCTTGGGACTTGGGAAAGATGTTGACGGGAGGACGGGGCGAGGGTTGACAGTTATGACACCCTCCTGGAAATCTGTGATCCAGGAGTAAAAGAAGCTTAGATTTTGTAAGGCATGGGAACCAGACTTCAGGCACCTCAAGAGGGCGTCTGTCGTCTGGGCATTGAAAGAGAGGGACGCAAGAGAAAGTGGAGAAAGGTCACTTTCCATCCAACAACGTTACCTTAATTTTTCTTCCTTCGCCTGTATTTTCATTTGCTGGAGATCCATTGGATCTGGTCGTCGCCGTCTCATAAATAGATCATGATTTCCAATACAAAGATCCAAAATCAACTTGTTCATCCGAAGTTTCTGGGACATGAACACAAAGTTTGGAGCTAATTTGTCAACAGGTTTTATACAAAACTTTTTATCATCGAAGCTTATATTCCTGATTTCGGACCATGGAAAAGTAATCTTTGGACTCAGCTTATTGTCCTTCTCGTATATGTTGAGACCCAAAGCGGTGACACCAAGCCATAGCTCGCTGTCTTTCTTATTCTGAAAAAGAGATGAGATAATTTTATTTAATTGTTTAACAAAACTATTTTGCTTGGTTTCTAAGAAGTAAAAAAGTTTCTAAAATTTTTTCTTCTAAATATCCACAAAATTNTCTCGTATATGTTGAGACCCAAAGCGGTGACACCAAGCCATAGCTCGCTGTCTTTCTTATTCTGAAAAAGAGATTAGATAATTTTATTTTATTGTTTAGCAAAACTATTTTGCTTGGTTTCTAAGAAGTAAAAAAGTTTCTAAAATTTTTTCTTCTAAATATCCACAAAATTNGCAAAACTATTTTGCTTGGTTTCTAAGAAGTAAAAAAGTTTCTAAAATTTTTTCTTCTAAATATCCACAAAATTAATAGACTTACACAAATGGGAAAGTAGTTTACTCCGTACATATCTAAATCTTGAGTAATTTTTAAATATTCCATTTCAGCTTCGTCTCTCGAAATCCCACGATGATCTGCATACCAGACTTTGATCCTCTCTTCCCACATTTCTGGTGTCATTTGATATTGGTCAATAACTCTCTGTGGAAGCAAATCTTCAGACGCTAGCATTCCTGGCGTATAAGTAGCCTCATCATAGTCCCCATACTGAAATGTTTTAAAGTAAACTAGACTTACAATGTTTTATACAACTAGTTTATTTGGTAGGAAAAAATTCTCACTCACTTTTGCTTGAACAGCATAAGAAGCAAGGAGGACTGATGCTTCTGGAGGACAATAAATGTCCATACTGAGAATCGCTTGCTTGACTTGCAAAAATACTAAATGTTGTGTAATGTCCTGGGTTAGTTCTTCTGCAATATCTTCCGGATAGAACTTTGCCAAGAATGTGAACGGAACAGGTTCTTCTCGTATAACACTTTGTTCTCGAACTTTAAACAACGTAAAGATATCAAGAATGTTAAAAATTAATTTAATAAATATTTACCTTTCTTATCCATTTTGAGCCACGACACATTCCCTTTGGTGTCCTCAAATTGAAGCCCAAAATACCAAGCTTCACGTAAACCTATGGTCCTACATATGAGGTCAAATAATTCTCGTCCAGTTGCCTTCCACTGCGATTAAATTATGAATAAATATACTTCCAGAAATTATAAACCACAACCACATCATCATACTAACCTGGAGATCAAATTCAAGTTCGGCGTCCATTGTGACCACACGGACTTGAAAAGATTTAAATGATGCCACTTTCTTGAGCATGTTGGTGATTAGTTCTGGCCACTCAGAATAATTTATGATATCGATATCTTAGTTTAGAATGATGAATCAGTCAAAATCAACAAGTACTTTGGTCTCATAAGAATGAACTAGTTNATCGATATCTTAGTTTAGAATGATGAATCAGTCAAAATCAACAAGTACTTTGGTCTCATAAGAATGAACTAGTTTAGTAAGAATTATCTGCAAAAGAAAAACAATGTTTAGAACAAATATCAATCATCAATCAGTTGGGTTGGAAATTGGAATAAAATATGGTGGCTAATAATAAACTAAAATGTTTAAAATGAAACACCCACGTCCCACCNATCGATATCTTAGTTTAGAATGATGAATCAGTCAAAATCAACAAGTACTTTGGTCTCATAAGAATGAACTAGTTAGTAAGAATTATCTGCAAAAGAAAAACAATGTTTAGAACAAATATCAATCATCAATCAGTTGANTTTAGAACAAATATCAATCATCAATCAGTTGAGTTGGAAATTGGAATAAAATATGGTGGCTAATAATAAACTAAAATGTTTAAAATGAAACACCCACGTCCCACCCACAATTTCATACGCGCTGAGTAGTACTTACATTCATTGGTTGATAACTTGAAACGAAAAAGTAAATTCAAACTAATTGTTGAAGGTCGTAGTACTAGTAGTGGAAGAGGTAACGACATTCAAATATAAGTTATTTTAAAATCCAGAAAACTTCGGAATCCATGTAGATGTAACCAACTGTGAAACCAGGCTCTAGGTACACCCAATAATAATAAATAAGATCCAAGAATTAGACAAAAAATTTTAAAATGATAAAGTTAATTTTAAAATTTAGGTTTTGGCGCGCTCAGAAATTTGATTTGAGGATATTAAAATTTTGACTTTTGCTTCTGAATTGCAATTAATTGGTTGGAGTCACAGTTGCAACACTGACCCATCGATCTCTATCTCGATCTTTTGATGGCGAGATCGATGGGAGCCGATCTCGATCTCGATCTTTCTCTGAGATGATCGACTGGTGCCGATCTCGTTCTCGATCGCTTGGTAGAACGATCGACTGACATCGTCCTCGATCTCGATCTTTAGTTGGAATGATCGACCGAGGGCCGATCTCGATCTCGATCTTTTAGTTGAGCGATCGACAAGTATCGATCTCGATCTCAATTTTACGAAAGAAAAATCGACTACTACCGATCGCGATCTCGATCTTTTCGTCAAGAGATCGATCTCCATCTTTGGTTGGAAGAACAATTATGCCCATGTCTATCTCGACCTTTTGGGTTAAAATAATTCCTTGTCAATTTAATTCTTTCGATCTATACCGATCGCAAAAATTTGATGCAGTTAAATTTAAATTGATACATGTTTCATTTCTCACCGCAATGAATAGTAGTTTTATTTTAAATTTTTATTCAAATGAAATATGTGCCATTTTCTATAATTTTTAGGGAACAATTAAAGGAAACGCACTCCTCGCGGAATTGGGTAAGTGATACCTCAATCGATTGGAAATTTCATGCAGATTACGAATCTGGCATTCATTACTGGCAGTCAAGTCAAATTTTGCAAAAATTTTGCAAATTTGTGCAAAAAAAAAAAAAAAAAAAAAAATTTCTGCACTGTATTATCCAAATATCCTCGTTGAATTGGGTAAGCGTACAGCTTACAGCTCAATCGATCAGAAATTTCACGCAGATTACAAATCTAACATCCGTTGATGGCGGTCAAGTCTCATTTTGTAAAATTTTGTAAATTTGTGCCAAAAAAAAAAATTTTTTTAAGAGACTTACCTAAATGTGCGGGGAAAAAATTAGGTATTCCGAAGCACCTCAAATTATGATGAAGTTTATTTTGTAGAGTAATAATGGGGTCGCTGATCACAAATATGAAAAAAATTTTTTACCGGAAACGTGTAGAGAAAAAGTTATCAATTATTCAAAATGGAACAAAAATAGGATTTAATATGCATTCGTTGTTAGGGTTAGGATTCGTTAGGTTGTTAATCAATAAAATATTACACCAGTATTTTGTTATTACGCGAAAGTAATGGCGGCGCGCAATCTTCGGCGTGCTTCGCGCGCCTCCGATAGCTGTTGAACGAGCCTTCTTCTTGTTCAAACGCCGCGGGGAAATGTGGTCTGAACTACCTGAACGCGATATCCGTTACAGGTATGCAATCACGCTCAACTAACCCAATCACGATTGTGCATGTTACCGATCCGTGTATGCGTGAATACGTCTATTAATTACCTAACAAAAACAATTGACAAAATACCCTCTCAATCTACGTAATGGAAGGAAAAAAATTCTCAATTTTGAAAAATGCATAATTTCTGTGTAATTTCTGATCAACCTTTTCACTTGCTCAAATCCGGACCAATACATAGCCATTACGTAAGTCACTGCAAAAAAAAAACTTTTTTTTGGCACAAATTTGAATAATTTTTGCAAAGTTTGACATGACCGCCAATAATAGATGCCAGATTCGTAATGTACATTAAATTTCTGATCGATTGAGGTATCACTTAATTAATTACACAAGGATATTTGGGTAAAACAATGGAAAAAAAATTTTTTTTTTGCACAAATTTGCAAAATTTTTGCAAAATTTGATTTGGCCGCCACTAGTGAATGCCAGATTCGTCATCTACATGAAATTTCTGATCGATTGAGGTATTACTTATCCAAATCCGCGAGGAGTGCGTTTCCTTTAATTATACCATTTTTAGAACATTTGAGATTTTTTTTAACAATTTTATTAATCAACGTTGAATAATTTTAAAAGTAAATTATGCATCCATATGTAGCACTGGTTTCGCATCAGAAATAGATACTATTATTTTCATTGAATAAATAGGCTAATTATAATAACTTTAGCTTAGAATTAACCAACTATTCGATGGATTAATTCAAAATGGGATCCACACCGGTGTGGTATCTTTGATAATACTCTTGATGCTATATTTCAATACTTTTTCGTTTCTTATACATTTTGGATATTTCATGAATAATACTGATTAGATTATTGATGTAATGTAGTCAAAATATAAATAATTTTTTGCTGGTTAATTTATTTATTTATTTCAGAAAAAATACCTTCTTTCAGACGTGGAACTGGAAATGAAACACTCCGGAGTGTTTATACTTGAATTGAGTAGCTGAGAGCGTGGTGAAAATTGAGTAGACCTGAGACCTGATGTTTCATTATGCACAAAAAAATTAAATGAACACTAAATATGAAGAACCCATTTGTTGCCTCACGCTAGTAGTAACAAAGGCAAAACTACTATGGTCAGCTGTTCTGTCTATCAACACACACCCATATAAAAAATAAAAAGGTTATTGATTATGGTATGAAGCATCGTTGAGCAAAATATATGTGAACGAATGGGTGAAAGGCGGTTGTGGTAGAGAATATTGAGTTTCCCTTGAGAGTTTCTAAGTAATTCTCACTCACTGGTTAATCAGATTCGCCCATCTCGATCTCGACCACCCTGTGAAAATATCGATCTCGATCTCGATCTCTTGGTTGAAAAATCGACGACTATCGACCTCGATCTCTAGATCGAGAGATCGGTGGAAGTCAATCTCGATCCCGATCTTTCGACCAACGGTAAGGTAGTTTTCGATCTCGATCTCGATCTTCCTACCAACGATAAAAAAGATGCCGATCTCGATCTCGATCTTCTGTTCAACAAAGAAAGTCGATCCCGATCTCGATCTTTGTCAATCTCGATCTGATCGAAGATCGAATAGTTGCAACTGTGGTTGGAGTGGACAAAATTCTCACTGAAAAGTTACATATTTTTTTTTAAAGTATAATTTTTATTTCTTCTATCTAATTTCTGGCAACGTTAAAAATTAAAAACATAATTTTTATCTTGCAAATAAATCTTTAATTTATTTTCCATAGATAATGCCAGATGATTGTTAATCAATTTTTATAATACAGGGTATCTGTACATTAGTGTCCCTATAGCCGAGGCCCTATTATAGTACCTATACACCATTTTCGACATTTGAGTGAATGGGAGAAACATACAAAAACTAAAGCACCTCGGCTAAAGGAACACTAATCTGTATTACTTCGCACCAGAGGTGGGAGTGGGCTTACTTTTCGAAAGCCCAGCCCAGCCCAGCCCGTTAAGAAATCTATTACAGTNACGGAAGTCACTTCCGGTGCATCACTAGATTTTAGCTTCATGTCACCTCCGAGGGAGCCAAAAAATCGGTTGACAGTAGGCGGAGTTGACCATAGCTGATAATGGCAACTGTCTGATGACTCAAAGATTAGGTGACCTAAACCGAAGGTCCTGGTGTTAGAGGCGCATTTTATAACACCATATCTTTTTCGATTTAATTTACAACTTTTGAAGTTATTACCTGAATTTGGAATACTCTAAAAGCAAATTACTTCTTAAAGTAATCAGCAAGCTATTTTGCAATATGCCACAGAAATGGCTTTGAGATATTATACAGATATTTATATGAGTAGAAAATTCTCTATTCCACTCAACTCTTCAGTCGAATGTAGAAATGAGTCGAGTGACAAATCTTACGATATTTAAACGAGTATTTTGTTTTTCCACTCAACTGGTTGGAATGGACAAAGTGTACTAGCCTTGTATAAGTTCATTTTAAATTGTCGTCCCTTCGATTTACATAGAGAATGGTCAACGCAATCTAAAACGACATGAAAGTTGCAAATGTAATTAACAATTTTTTTTTAATGTGCCAACAAAATTATTTGCTAATTCTTAATCAAATATTTTTTAAAGTTTGAAGAGTCAAGACATGATTTCATCTTAACACAAATTAACAACGGATTTCTGTGCTTGACTTTCTTCCAATTTCGAAATATCTTTTGAATTACACTTTACAACTAAAATAAATGTAAACGAGAACTTGATTAGGAATTGTCCATGGTCATTTTACATTGTTTCTTCGATTGAAAAATCGAAGTGACAACAGTCTAAAATGGCCTTGTAGTTAGGTGTGACTAGAACAAATTTTGCAAAGTGATATGCAAATAAAAATAAGAAACGCGTCTTTAACCAATGTTTCTAGTGATCAAGGGTCTCGACATGATTTACTACTCATGTCTCTGCCAATCACCTTCATAGATATACTGACTAATTCTGGTTAGTCCTAGTTGACTTCAGCGATACAGAAAATGTGAGGTTCCGTGGATGTTTATTTTACGAATTGCATTTAACTGTCACATTTGACTTTCAAAATTATTTCAAATGGAAAATTGATTTTCAACTTTAGGGTTGTCTAAGCTCATTTTAGATTATTGTTGCTTCGATTTATAAAGCGAAGCAACAATAATCTAATGACGTTGGGGCTGTCAAGTGTAAAAGAAAATTTTAAAAAACACTTGTGGAAATAAAAGTCACTCGTAATCAACTGGTTAAAAAAATGAAGGATCACGACAGGATTAGTCTATGATCCATCTATCCTTCATCTTCATTCACATACTTACCAATTCCCGAAAGTTCTCGTTAGCCTTAACGATACAGGAACTGTTNAAATGAAGGATCACGACAGGATTAGTCTATGATCCATCTATCCTTCATCTTCATTCACATACTTACCAATTCCCGTAAAGTTCTCGTTAGCCTTAACGATACAGGAACTGTCCCGATAGTTCAACTAAATAATTCTATTCTAAACTAAAAATAAAACTTTGAAGAGAAAAAAAAACTCTCTATTGTATTAGCATTCGGAGCATGGGAGAAGTTGAGTTGAATACACTTTACTCTCGAAGCCTGTTTAGAGTGAAAATCAGTCAACAGAAAGATTCGTCACTCGAAATGGCTCCGCCTCCTGAATAGAAAAACTGAATGAAAAGAGAAAAATGCTCATATAAATATCTGCCTATTATCTTGTCAGAAACTTCCAAGCGATCTTACNGTATTAGCATTCGGAGTATGGGAGAAGTTGAGTTGAATACACTTTACTCTCGAAGCCTGTTTAGAGTGAAAATCACTCAACAGAAAGATTCGTCACTCGAGATGGCTCCGCCTCCTGAATAGAAAAACTGAATGAAAAGAGAAAAATGCCCATATAAATATCTGCCTATTATCTTGTCAGAAACTTCCAAGCGATCTTTACTTGTTTGCAAAGTTCTTCACATCCAATGTTGCTTATTATTTTAAACTTTAAATTTGTCAATCCTAACCATGTGACCATCTAAGATTGGCATACTGCGACGCGGGTGAGTCTTAAAAAAAATGTTACGATCGAGTATCGCAAAGTAGAATACAACAAATAGGTTAATGAAACAGTTCCCGCAACGGTCTCTGATTGCCCACAACATTTAAACAAACATGAGTATATTCCGGTCCTGAGAACCGAAAGTTGCCATTAAAGTGCGGTTATGTGCCATGTATGCTCTTCAAATGTGATGACAATAGGCGGATATTGACAATAGAGGTGTGACAATAGGCAGAGTATTTAGTACATGAGAGCATGGAGTTTAGCAGGGGGAAAGCCAACAGGTTGACAAAAAGCGAAGTGTGACCTTAAGGGGTAGTGACATTAAACTAAAACCACTGTATTTTAGCCCACGGCCCACTGACCCACTGGGCCTTCGGCCCAGCCCACCAAAAAATAAATTTCCATAATCCAGCCCAGCCCAGCAGACAAAAAACCATCGACATTTTCTTATTGCTTCATATTTTTTTCAAAATTCTCTGCTGAGTCACCTTGAGAGTTTCACTTTCAAGGTGAAACTTGCAGCTGCGCGAGATTAAAAAGTTTAAATTTCAGCCCAGCCCAGCCCGGCCCATTAGAAATTAATACTCACAAACCCAGCCCAGCCCAGCCCACTACAAGTTTAGCCCAGCGGGCTGGGCTGGGCTAGGCCCATCATGGGTTAACCCAACCCATTCGCACCTCTGCTTCGCACCTGCACCCGAAGGCTTGCGATTATTTACCAGTCAAGATATCCGATCTCGAACCCAATCACCGACCACGAAAAAACACGACACAGCCCTGACAGCAGTGCAATTTGCTTATAACATTCAAGAGTTTTTAAGGGGAAACACTTCATCATTTCAACCACCTAATGCACACACCTACTCCTCAATTTTCTCAAACGTCACTGATTAAAAATTTTCTCTTTAGATAGGTGAAAGAGTGAAGTGGGTTATTCCCGCTAAACCTTTACAAACTCTCATGTAGAATACTGAACAAATTCAGCTATACTGAATAAGTAGAGACTAACTACATCATGGATTCCAATATTTATGCCATTTTGTATATCTGTACATGGTGTGTTCTTTGAGCTTCCGAACCCGGACTAAGGTTGCGTGGCTAGGTTTTCGCTACTGGCATATGTTTTGCTTTCTTGACAAGAGGGTTCTTCCATATGGAATATGGAGGAATGGCCATTTTTCCAAATTTTGGACAAATTTTTGACCCCCTGTTTTTATGATGCTATTCTATAGTAGACATCAATAGGAATTCAACGCACTTTAACTTCTCAAATTCCGTTCACAAATACCAAAGTTATTCACGAAAAACGAAGAAAAAACTTTGTTGTATTTTTGACGTGTTTGATGCATGAATATGATAGGCGATATTATCTGGAGCTTACCTAACCCTCAATTGTACAGTTTCATTCATTGGTTCAGAAGTTATAGCCAAAAAACTATATTTTCTGTTTTTCGTTTTTTGGTTGTAACTTTTGAATGGATGACTGAAACTTGGAAACTAAGGTTTCGAAAAACTTTAAATAATGATCTCTATCGTATCCATATACTTTTGAACGTCAGAGTAATCATAAATAGACGTTTTAAACCAGGGTTATTATTTTACTGTCCAGAACAAATCGAAATAACCCTAGCAGCCATATTTTCCCATTCCCAATTATAAATGCCGGAGTTATGTACAAATTGCGAACAAGCAAAACACTAAAACCTTGCTTTCCTGTGACCCAGGGATATGCAAACGATAGCGGATTTTAATTAAAACTTTTTGATACCTCAAGTCTCACGTTACATCAATTTGTATGAAGATATGACGAACAAAAAGAAATCGAGATTCAGAAAATAAACCAGGATTTTTGACTCTTCATTTCGTCATAACTTTTGAACGAACGGATGAAATGTCGTGATTTTTGTGGCAAAATACTCCAAATATTATTGTTCATCGGATCCATTTATCAGATTTCAGAATAAAGAACGATAACAATTATTTTTCAGTCAACAAATAGTCAAAAAAATGAAAAAATGAAAAAGGCCCCCCATCGTGTTTTTTTCAAATTTTTGCAAAAATTTGGACTTTTTGTTTTTCATCCACCATTCGATANCCCCCCATCGTGTTTTTTTCAAATTTTTGCAAAAATTTGGACTTTTTGTTTTTCATCCACCATTCGATAGAGGGAAACTAGAGAAATTCAACGATACCTAGGTTTCCGATTTTGGTTCATAAATGCCGGAGTTATGGACAAAAAACCGAGGACAAAAAAATGAAATCGGTCTTTTCTTCAAATCTGAGAAATGGAATCGATAGTAAATGTAATTTGGAAGATTTTGCTAGTTATAGTTTGCAATTCCATCCAGTGGTTCCAANTAAATGTAATTTGGAAGATTTTGCTAGTTATAGTTTGCAATTCCATCCAGTGGTTCCAAAGTTATGAGCAAAACAAGAAATGGAATTTCCAAAAATCACAACATATTTTGGTTTCTGTTTTTGGTCATAACTTTTGAACGAATTAATGAAATGTCAAACTTTATCCATCAAAATTCTTAGAATTATGTCCTTTATCGTTTCTACGTTTCATATTTTTAAAAAACTCAAAGATGGAATTTTTCATTTTCTGCTGTGGGGTCAATGGAGTTCTGGATTTAGAATATTAAGACGAAGCAAATGATATCGATGTAGCGTTAGATGCTAAACGTTAATGGGCATATCAAATGTCAGAGTATACATAAATAGACGTTTTAAACCAGGGTTATTATTTTACGGTCCAGAACAAATCGAAATAAACCCTACCAGCCATATTTTCCCATTCCCAATTATAAATGCCGGAGTTATGTACAAATTGCGAACAAGCAAAACACTAAAACCTTGCTTTCCTGTGACCCAAGGATATGCAAACAATAGCAGATTTTAATAACAATTTTTTGATACCTCAAGGCTCACGTTACATCAATTTGCATGAAGATATGACGAAAAAAAAGAAATCGAGATTCAGAAAATAAAACAGGATTTTTGACTCTTCATTTCGTCATAACTTTTGAACAATCGGATGAAATGTCGTGATTTTTGTGGCAAAAGACTCCAAATCATATTGTTCATCGGATTCATTTATCAGATTTCAGAATAAACAACGATAACAATTATTTTTCAGTCAACAAAGAGTCAAAAAAATAAAAAATGAAGAAGGCCCTCCATCGTGTTTTTTTCAAATTTTTGCAAAAATTTGGACTTTTTGTTTTTCATCCATCATTCAATAGACTGCAACTAGAGAAATTCAACGATACCTAGGTTTCCGATTTTGGTTCATAAATGCCGGAGTTATGGACAAGAAACCGAGGACAAAAAAATGAAATCGGTCGTTTCTTCAAATCTGAGATATGGAATCGATAGTAAATGGAATTTGGAAGATTTCGGGGGTTATGGTTTGAAATTCCATCCAGTGGTTATATAGTTATGAGCAACACAAGAAATGGAATTTCCAAAAATCAGAATATATTTTGGTTTCTGTTTTTGGTCATAACTTTTGAACAAATTAATGAAATGTCAAACTTTATACATCAAAATTCTTAGAATTATGTCCTTTATCGTTTCTATGTTTCATATTTTTAAAAAACTCAAAGATGGAATTTTTCATTTTCTGCTGTGGGGTCAATGGAGTTCTGGATTTAGAATATTAAGACGAAGCAAATGATATCGATGTAGCGTTAGATGCTAAACGTTAATGGGCACATCAAATGTCAGAGTATACATAAATAGACGTTTTAAACCAGGGTTATTATTTTACTGTCCAGAACAAATCGAAATAAACCCTAGCAGCCATATTTTCCCATTCCCAATTATAAATGCCGGAGTTATGTACAAATTGCGAACAAGCAAAACACTAAAACCTTGCTTTCCTGTGACCCAGGGATATGAAAACGATAGCGGATTTTAATTAAAAATTTTTGATACCTCAAGTCTCACGTTACATCAATTTGTATGAAGATATGACGAAAAAAAAGAAATCGAGATTCAGAAAATAAAACAGGATTTTTGACTCTTCATTTCGTCATAACTTTTGAACGAACGGATGAAATGTCGTGATTTGTGTGGCAAAAGACTCCAAATCATATTGTTCATCGGATCCATTTATCAGATTTCAGAATAAAGAACGATAACAATTATTTTTCAGTCAACAAAGAGTCAAAAAAATAAAAAATGAAGAAGGCCCCCATCGTGTTTTTTTCAAATTTTTGCAAAAATTTGAACTTTTTGTTTTTCATCCACCATTCGATAGAGGGCAACTAGAAAAATTCAACGATACCTAGGTTTCCGATTTTGGTTCATAAATACCTGAGTTATGGACAAAAAACCGAAGACAAAAAAATGAAATCAGTTTTTTCTTCAAATCTGAGATATGGAATCGATAGTAAATGTAATTTGGAAGATTTTAGTGGTTATGGTTTGAAATTCCATCCAGTGGTTCCAAAGTTATGAGCAAAACAAGAAATGGAATTTCCAAAAATCAGAATATATTTTGGTTTCTGTTTTTGGTCATAACTTTTGAACGAATTAATGAAATGTCAAACTTTATACATCAAAATTCTTAGAATTATGTCCTTTATCGTTTCTACGTTTCATATTTTAAAAAAACTCAAAGATGGAATTTTTCATTTTCTGCTGTGGGGTCAATGGAGTTCTGGATTTAGAATATTAAGACGAAGCAAATGATATCGATGTAGCGTTAGATGCTAAACGTTAATGGGCACATCAAATGTCAGAGTATACATAAATAGACGTTTTAAACCAGGGTTATTATTTTACTGTCCAGAACAAATCGAAATAAACCCTAGCAGCCATATTTTCCCATTCCCAATTATAAATGCCGGAGTTATATACAAATTGCGAACAAGCAAAACACTAAAACCTTGCTTTCCTCTGACCCAGGGATATGCAAACGATAGCGGATTTTAATTAAAATTTTTTGATACCTCATGTCTCACGTTACATCAATTTGTATGAAGATATGACGAAAAAAAAGAAATCGAGATTCAGAAAATAAAACAGGATTTTTGACTCTTCATTTCGTCATAACTTTTGAACGAACGGATGAAATGTGATTTTTGTGGCAAAAGACTCCAAATCATATTGTTCATCGGATCCGTTTATCAGATTTCAGAATAAAGAACGATGACAATTATTTTTCAGTCAACAAAGAGTCAAAAAAATAAAAAATGAAGGCCCCCCATCGTGTTTTTTTTTCAAATTTTTGCAAAAATTTGTACTTTTTGTTTTTCATCCACCATTCGATAGAGGGCAACTAGAGGAATTCAACGATACCTAGGTTTCCGATTTTGGTTCATAAATGCCGGAGTTACGGACAAAAAACCGAGGACAAAAAAATGAAATCGGTATTTTCTTCAAATCTGAGATATGGAATCGATAGTAAATGTAATTTGGAAGATTTTGGTGGATATAGTTTGAAATTCCATCCAGTGGTTCCAAAGTTATGAGCAAAACAAGAAATGGAATTTCCAAAACTCAGAATGTATTTTGGTTTCTGTTTTTGGTCATAACTTTTGAACGAATTAATGAAATGTCAAACTTTATACATCAAAATTCTTAGAATTATGTCCTTTATCGTTTCTACGTTTCATATTTTAAAAAAACTCAAAGATGGAATTTTTCATTTTCTGCTGTGGGGTCAATGGAGTTCTGGATTTAGAATATTAAGACGAAGCAAATGATATCGATGTAGCGTTAGATGCTAAACGTTAATGGGCACATCAAATGACAGAGTATACATAAATAGACGTTTTAAACCAGGGTTATTATTTTACTGTCCAGAACAAATCGAAATAAACCCTAGTAGCCATATTTTACCATTCCCAATTATAAATGCCAGAGTTATGTACAAATTGCGAACAAGCAAAACACTCAAACCTTGCTTTCCTGTGACCCAGGGATATGCAAACGATAGCGGATTTTAATTAAAATTTTTTGATACCTCAAGTCTTACGTTATATCAATTTGTATGAAGATATGACGAAAAAAAAGAAATCGAGATTCAGAAAATAAAACAGGATTTTTGACTCTTCATTTCGTCATAACTTTTGAACAGACGGATGAAATGTCGTGATTTTTATGGCAAAAGACTCCAAATCATATTGTTCATCGGATTCATTTATCAGATTTCAGAATAAAGAACGATAACAATTATTTTTCAGTCAACAAAGAGTCAAAAAAATAAAAAATGAAGAAGGCTCCCCATCGTGTTTTTTTCAAATTTTTGCAAAAATTTGGACTTTTTGTTTTTCATCCACCATTCGATAGACTGCAGCTAGAGAAATTCAACGATACCTAGGTTTCCGATTTTGGTTCATAAATGCCGGAGTTATGGACAAAAAACCGAGGACAAAAAAATGAAATCGGTCGTTTCTTCAAATCTGAGATATGGAATCGGTAGTAAATGTAATTTGCAAGATTTTGGTGGTTATAGTTTGAAATTCCATCCAGTGGTTCCAAAGTTATGAGCAAAACAAGAAATGGAATTTCCAAAAATCAGAATATATTTTGGTTTCTGTTTTTGGTCATAACTTTTGAACGAATTAATGAAATGCAAACTTTATACATCAAAATTCTTAGAATTATGTCCTTTATCGTTTCTACGTTTCATATTTTCAAAAAACTCAAAGATGGAATTTTTCATTTTCTGCTGTGGGGTCAATGGAGTTCTGGATTTAGAATATTAAGACGAAGCAAATGATATCGATGTAGAGTTAGATGCTAAACGTTAATGGGCACATCAAATGTCAGAGTATACATAAATAAACGTTTTAAACCAGGGTTATTATTTTACTGTCCAGAACAAATCGAAATAAACCCAAGCAGCCATATTTTCCCATTCCCAATTATAAATGCCGGAGTTATGTACAAATTGCGAACAAGCAAAACACTCAAACCTTGCTTTCCTGTGACCCAGGGATATGCAAACGATAGCGGATTTTAATTAAAATTTTTTGATACCTCAAGTCTCACGTTACATCAATTTGTATGCAGATATGACGAAAAAAAAGAAATCGAGATTCAGAAAATAAAACAGGATTTTTGACTCTTCATTTCGTCATAACTTTTGAACAGACGGATGAAATGTCGTGATTTTTATGGCAAAAGACTCCAAATCATATTGTTCATCGGATTCATTTATCAGATTTCAGAATAAAGAACGATAACAATTATTTTTCAGTCAACAAAGAGTCAAAAAAATAAAAAATGAAGAAGGCTCCCCATCGTGTTTTTTTCAAATTTTTGCAAAAATTTGGACTTTTTGTTTTTCATCCACCATTCGATAGACTGCAGCTAGAGAAATTCAACGATACCTACCAAAGGCTAAAACCAAGTATTTACGGCCTCAATACCTGTTTTTTGGCAGGACAAAAAAATGAAATCGGTCGTTTCTTCAAATCTGAGATATGGAATCGGTAGTAAATGTAATTTGCAAGATTTTGGTGGTTATAGTTTGAAATTCCATCCAGTGGTTCCAAAGTTATGAGCAAAACAAGAAATGGAATTTCAAAAAATCAGAATATATTTTGGTTTCTGTTTTTGGTCATAACTTTTGAACGAATTAATGAAATGCAAACTTTATACATCAAAATTCTTAGAATTATGTCCTTTATCGTTTCTACGTTTCATATTTTCAAAAAACTCAAAGATGGAATTTTTCATTTTCTGCTGTGGGGTCAATGGAGTTCTGGATTTAGAATATTAAGACGAAGCAAATGATATCGATGTAGAGTTAGATGCTAAACGTTAATGGGCACATCAAATGTCAGAGTATACATAAATAAACGTTTTAAACCAGGGTTATTATTTTACTGTCCAGAACAAATCGAAATAAACCCTAGCAGCCATATTTTCCCATTCCCAATTATAAATGCCGGAGTTATGTACAAATTGCGAACAAGCAAAACACTCAAACCTTGCTTTCCTGTGACCCAGGGATATGCAAACGATAGCGGATTTTAATTAAAATTTTTTGATACCTCAAGTCTCACGTTACATCAATTTGTATGAAGATATGACGAAAAAAAAGAAATCGAGATTCAGAAAATAAAACAGGATTTTTGACACTTCATTTCGTCATAACTTTTGAACAGACGGATGAAATGTCGTGATTTTAATGGCAAAAGACTCCAAATCAGATTGTTCATCGGATTCATTTATCAGGTTTCAGAATAAAGAACGATAACAATTATTTTTCAGTCAACAAAGAGTCAAAAAAATAAAAAATGAAGAAGGCCCCCCATCGTGCTTTTTTCAAATTTTTGCAAAAATTTGGACTTTTTGTTTTTCATCCACCATTCGATAGACTGCAACTAGAGAAATTCAACGATACCTAGGTTTCCGATTTTGGTTCACAAATGCCGGAGTTATGGACAAAAAACCGAGGACAAAAAAATGAAATCGGTCGTTTCTTCAAATCTGAGATATGGAATCGATAGTAAATGTAATTTGCAAGATTTTGGTGGTTATAGTTTGAAATTCCATCCAGTGGTTCCAAAGTTATGAGCAAAACAAGAAATGAAATTTCCAAAAATTAGAATATATTTTGGTTTCTGTTTTTGGTCATAACTTTTGAACGAATTAATGAAATGTCAAACTTTATACATCAGAATGCTTAGAATTATGTACTTTATCGTTTCTACGTTTCATATTTTCAAAAAACTCAAAGATGGAATTTTTCATTTTCTGCAGTGGGGTCAATGGAGTTCTGGATTTAGAATATTAAGACGAAGCTAATGATATCGATGTAGCGTTAGATGCTAAACGTTAATGGGCACATCAAATGTCAGAGTATACATAAATAGACGTTTTAAACCAGGGTTATTATTTTACTTTCCAGAACAAATCGAAATAAACCCTAGCAGCCATATTTTCCCATTCCTAATTATAAATGCCGGAGTTATGTACAAATTGCGAACAAGCAAAACACTAAAACTGTAATAATAAATTCTGGATTGTGAGCAACAGATATTGTATTAGAATAGTTTAATGAAATATTAGAAGAGGTCTGACTTACACATTAGCAACTGCAACTTTTGAGTAGAACTTTAGGTATTATATAGAAACTGTTATCAAGCAATATAGTTATTCTTAGAGGTAAATATAGAATACAAAGTAAGAGGCCTTAGTCAATACAAACAAAAGAAACTGGACTGTACTAGTAATGAAAAATGAAAGCTTCTAAGGCTCAAGAGTTTAATGAGTCAGAGAGCAGAGGTCGAGGTTGATTTTCTCCAACACACTCCCCCAAACTCGACCTTCTTATGTTAGGTTTTTTTTTCTTTTGCCTTATCGGGATATCACTATCCGTTTCGGTGTCATCAATATTAATGACCTCGTAGCTAATTCTAGAGTCCTCCGATTTTTCTTCCGCTCCATTTTCTGACTCCAGGCTTGATTCAATGTCACTCTTGTCGTAGTTTGTATTTTCCTCGTCAGTGGACTCTCCTGAACTACTCTCTTTTGTAGTAGTTTCTTCCATGTCGTCAGTGATAGACAAATGAGATAAGTCCTTTACGAAAAGGAGACCTTTCTTCCACATGCATTCTACCAAATCCTTCTTCAACATTTCATCATCTATGGGAAAGTTTTTAATTTTTGCATATTTTGGATAGGTTTCTATCAGATATTTGACTCCTGGTCCACAGCTCTCTGGTATACAAATGTATTGTAATCCATTCTTAGACTTCTCAAACAGGTTGTCCGAGATATAGCATAGCTTGAGACAGTCCTCTTTGATCAATCGAGTAACGTTCTTTCTGATGAGTTTGACTTCCATGTATTTATTGGGAATGATTTGGTTGATGATTTTTCCATTCTCAATTGAGTCTTGTGTTCCATAAATTGAGATAGACTTCTCTTCTTCATTGAGACATGGTGGTAAAAAATTCTTAATCTGTTTTTTCGCCATCGTATCTGCAGCATCATCGTAAGATTCGGAAATTATTGAATATGCTAATTCACTTAGTTGTTCCTTAATTATTTTTCGTTTTTCCAAAATACCTTTTCCTTTCTGTTTGAACAGGCCTTACCAAAATAGTCCAGAAAATCCAGTGGTAGACCACGATTTAATGTCTCATTCTTCTTTAAGGCCTCATTTAACGCTTGTTGTAAATAATATGACATGTAGTTTCCGTATGTGTTGTTCTGATAAGTAGTAATGATGTTGAGCGAGTGATCATTTTCACCTGTGTAAGTTTGATAGATCATTCCCTTGGGTATGTAAAGAAGATCTCCTGAGTGCATCTCAACTTTCATCACACTTTCTCCCATATCTGTTTCTTTGAAATTTATTTTGGACATTTTTGATAGTTCCTCTCAGGGCAATACTGCCTTGTTCAATTTCCATTTGGATTTTCCTTCCAACTGTAACACAAAACTTTCTGATTTTTCAAATGCCAGTCCTAACCCTACAGAGTTGTGTGGGGTAAAATAAATGTACTCGTGAAAAGGTGCTCCAAAGTAATCCTGTAGACTTGTATTTAGTTTCCAAAGTGGTTCTATAAACATCTCTGGATTATGAATGAGAACTGTGCAACCGATAGAATAGTGTTCCCAAACTGTAGTAGAAAGTGCTCTTCCTACTGGGCCATGAGATTCTTGATATCCGTTTTTGAGAGAAATAAGCTCAATGTTTTGTCCAAATCTTACGTTATTCATTTTCAAAATTCTGTCAATGGTTGAGCTTGACATAATACATGAGAAATATTTGTCATTATTTCGTCTGATATGAAGAGGTTTCTTTTCCCAGATTTGTGTAAAGAATTCAGTTGCTGGTGTAGGGTTAATGAGCCATTTAAATATAAATTCTCCTGTAACTGAACTGTTTATTGTGACATCTTGGGTGAAAGGATAATCTATTTCAGTTGATGCTGTGTTCTGGTTTTCTATCACTATCTCTTCTCCATCAATGTCTTTTTTGTGTCTTTTTGGATTTGTTACATCACTTATGGATTCTTCTACACTTACTTCGGAACTTTTATACTGCGTATCTTTCTCTTCATTATTTTGAGAGAACAGCGCCATTGGCGATTGAACGTGTCTAAACTTCATTAAACAAAGTTGGTCTTTGAAATATGCCTCTGGTCCGGACATTTCATTGCTTTGGTAGTAGTTCGCCTCAGCATTGTCTCGTACTATCTTATAGCCTTTCAATGCCAATACTCCCTCTGAAAAAAGATTGATTGATCCTGGAACATACAAGACATTAGTGATTTTACATTTATGCCAATTTCCTTTCATGAAGGCTTCCAAACAAACAGTCCCAGAACCCACTGCTATTGCTTCCTGTCCGTTAGCCATACCTACTTCTTTTGTTTTCTCAAAATGCTTATACTCCTCAAACCATTCTAGTACACCACTGATGTGTTGAGTAGCGCCGGAGTCACTGACCCAGTCAAACTTTTTATTAAAAGGATAAAAGATTTTTGAAGCCACAAATGCATTGGCTGGTTGTTCTCTTTTCGACATTCACCTGCCTTTTGCAGTCGGCATTCTGCCTTCCAATGTCCACGCTTTCCACAGTTCAAACAGTTGGTCCTTTTCTTCAACTGTTTTAGTTTTTCTTCACGATCATTGAATTGTTTTTCTGAATATTTTGCGTCGGAATTTCCTTTGGAATGGTAAGCCAAATCCCTTCTGTCTTTTTCAGTTTCATTTTCCTCTTCTTGAAATGAAGTTTCCAGTTCTTCTTGC
The DNA here is from genome assembly GCA_002738285.1 of Holacanthella duospinosa. Taxonomy (NCBI): domain Eukaryota; kingdom Metazoa; phylum Arthropoda; class Collembola; order Poduromorpha; family Neanuridae; genus Holacanthella; species Holacanthella duospinosa. The sequence continues at coordinate 302,380 of NIPM01000078.1, read as the reverse complement.
CTAAGTCTGGAGAGTAAGGCTGACATGGTTTGTTTACTTGCATCAACACTGTCCCATGCCTTCTTGAAACTAGCATACTTCACAGGAAGGCTGGACACTATGTTCGAAATTACCATTTCATCGTCCACATTCATGCCCATTTCTCTTAAATCTCTGGTGAGTTGAGCCATTTTCAAATAAGCGGTAACAATACTCTCTCCGTCANTCTCCGTCTTTGACTTTGTAATTAAGGAATGTTGACAAAGTGTGTTGTTTGTTTAGAACGGAGTCGTTTGAATGTATGTCCTTCAAAGCATCAAACATCTCCTTTGATGTCTTAAAGGAATAAAGATGATTTGTGTTCACCGCGTCAAGCGTTGGAATGATTATGGCTTGAGCCTGGATGTCTTGGTCATCCCCATTGTCTGGATTAGAATCCGGTCTTGTCAAGCTTCCATCGACAATTTGCCAAAGTTTAGTTGCTTTGAGAATGAGGGAGATTTGTATCCTCCACTGTGAATAATTACCCTCACTTAACCTAACCACATGGGCTGACTCAATTTTTCTGACAGTACTCATATTCTGACCTTCCTTAACTTCTTTTCTTTTTACTAATTTTCTATCACTATTGTTCAACAATACTTTGATTGCTCGTAACCACGTTAATTCCGTTTTTCACAAAACCACGTTAATGCTACCATATAATAATAAATTATGGATTGTGAGCAACAGATATTGTATGAGAATAGTTTAATGAAATATTAGAAGAGGTCTGACTTACACATTAGCAGCTGCAACTTTTAAGTAGAACCTTAGGTATTATATAGAAACTGTTATCAAGCAATATAGTTATTCTTAGAGGTAAATATAGAATACAAAGTAAGAGGCCTTAGTCAATACAAACAAAAGAAACTGGACTGTACTAGTAATGAAAAATGAAACGTTCTAAGGCTCAAGAGTTTAATGAGTCAGAGAGCAGAGGTGGAGGTTGATTTTCTCCAACANTAAATGCCGGAGTTATGTACAAATTGCGAACAAGCAAAACACTCAAACCTTGCTTTCCTGTGACCCAGGGATATGCAAACGATAGCGGATTTTAATTAAAATTTTTTGATACCTCAAGTCTCACGTCACATCAATTTGTATGAAGATATGACGAAAAAAAAGAAATCGAGATTCAGAAAATAAAACAGGATTTTTGACTCTTCATTTCGTCATAACTTTTGAACGAACGGATGAAATGTCGTGATTTTTGTGGCAAAAGACTCCAAATCATATTGTTCATCAGATCCATTTATCAGATTTCAGAATAAAGAACGATAACAATTATTTTTCAGTCAACAAAGAGTCAAAAAATATNAGATTCAGAAAATAAAACAGGATTTTTGACTCTTCATTTCGTCATAACTTTTGAACAGACGGATGAAATGTCGTGATTTTTATGGCAAAAGACTCCAAATCATATTGTTCATCGGATTCATTTATCAGATTTCAGAATAAAGAACGATAACAATTATTTTTCAGTCAACAAAGAGTCAAAAAAATAAAAAATGAAGAAGGCTCCCCATCGTGTTTTTTTCAAATTTTTGCAAAAATTTGGACTTTTTGTTTTTCATCCACCATTCGATAGAGGGCAACTAGAGAACATCGATTTCTCGGAATCACTGGTTTTGGGTANTTCTCGGAGTCACTGGTTTTGGGTAACTCTGGCTCAATAAAGAAATGGGAGTCACTGAGTCATGACTCTGAGTCACCTGACTCGTGACTCTGTGCTTTTCCAAAGTGACTCTGAGTCGTGACTCAAGGAAGAGTCATGACTCCCAAACAACAAAGCGTAACTGCTTACATCTTGCCTTTTTGTACTAAAAAATTCTTTTCAACTCCCGCACCTCAACAAATCTGAGAGTAGGAGTTTGCTGCCGCGCGGCTAGTGTTTAGTTTGAAGCACACTTGTAACTTACACCATTACACATCGAAATCCGACTCAGATTTTAATAAAAATCTAAACTCAACGCTTCTAAAAATTCCAACGCATAATCGGAATCGAAGTAGACAATAGCCATTTGAAATAGAAATGTAAGTCGAAATAGATGATTTTAAAGAACCATAAAATCTAAAGCATAATTCATAATTTTAAATAGTTTAGATCTAAATCTATGATTTTAAGTTTCTCAAAATCGAAATCCATAACATTTCAGGCCATCGAAATTGAAATATACTAAAAGATCTGGAAATAAGTTTCAAGCATTATAATAAAACGAAGTTTTCTTAATATAGACAAAGTTTTATACTTAAAAAAATTAAAATTCATAATTTTAATGTGCTCGAATTTGAAATCCGTTATTCGAAGAAGATCCAAATCCAAATTTAATTCAACTTTTCAGTCGAAATTGGAATCGAAGTTTAAGTCACTGTACAAACTGTAAGCTAAATCGAAATTCAACGTTAATCATTCGAAATCGAAACCCAAAACTATTCAGTCATTCGAAATTTTTAATTTAGATTTCAAGCTAATTTAGAAGTGCATTGTTTGATAATTAGGCAGTAAAAAAAATGAGTTAATTGAACAAAGTCAATAAAATAACAAAAGCTCAAAAACATATCGATGTGTTCAATCATCGATTATTTTGATAGAGGTGACACAATGGATAAGTATAAATATTGCACTTAAGGTAATTTAATTTTAAATCAAAGATAAAGATTTCAAAAATAAAGAAAAATTTCAAAAATTTATTTAAGAGTCTTTAATCGAAAAGAGCAGGTAACTTAGCGTCTTTCTATCACTCATTTTGAGCTTTGAATACGCATTATGCTCATTTTACTGTAAAAAGAAAAATATAAAATTTCTGTGAATCTGAGTCACTGAGTCATGACCCAGAATCACAGAGTCATGACTCTGAGTCACCTGACTCTGACTCAAGCTTCAGGAGTGATTCTATAAGAGTCACTGAGTCAGGTTCACTGAGTCATTAAAATTCATGACTCTGACTCAGTGTAAAATTGGGAGTCAGTGAGTCATGACTCTGAGTCACCTGACTCTGACTCTGAATAAAGTGGGAGTCATTCGGAACCCTATAAGCATTTCTCCGCTTACTGGAAGTAATTTAATTAAATTTTCAAACAAAGAACAACAAACGAGTGATTGTCATTTTATGAAATGAATAAAAACGTGTAAGTCGACCACGCTCAAATTTAAAAATTTAACCTTCGAAATTTCGATCGAAGACTACGACGAAGGTTGACAAGAAAATTCGAAGATCGAAGCTTCGATATTTCTAAGACTTCGGTCGAAGATTTCGAGTTTTCGAAGCTTCGAATCACCTCTACTTTATTCTTAATCTTAACCGAACAAGGTGACAAAATGAAATGTTTGAGTAAAAATAGAAAAATGATAACTTACCTGGCAATTAACGGAGAAACCTTGTTACTCCTTGACAACGACTGCAGTGACTCCAGTCTGTCCATAATTCTCTTATAAATTTCCGAAGCGTTGTCGGTAAGAAATACAAAAAGAGAATGGGCTATGGTCCATTCTACAATCAAATTATACATTAGACTTTTGAGCGAACAGAAAATTCAGAAATTACTCGATACACTTTTGTCACTTGAGTCACCGTTTCCCAATTTTCCCATAGGAAGTTCTCAAGCACTTCAGTGTCAGATTCTTTGAGTAATTTACTACTGAAGAGGAATAAATCGTGGCTTGAAAATTAATTTTTTAATAAAACATGGCTTTTCATTTAGTATTCACCCATGTAAGCTAGAGAAAAAAAAATTTTTTTCGACGGGCTTTCTAGAATTTATGCGCGGGTTCGAAAGAAAGTTATTTTTTCGAACAGTAGAAACAGTTAAAAATAAGGGTAGGTAAAACTATCTCTTTGTCTCAATGGCTGAGGTAGCGGAAAGGTGTGAGTGTTGGGCTGTACTTGCTGATGTCGGGTTGGGTTCCAAGTATTGTCTTAATTTTTTTTGTAAAAAATTTTTCTCAATAATTAAATACAATTAAATTTTAAATTATATATTATATATTATAAATTATAATATATAAATATATATTATATTATAAATTATATATTAAATTATAATATATAATATATAAATATATATTATATTATAAATTATATATTAAATACAATTAATACATTAAATATGTGGGATAGTGCGGGAGGTATGCGGGAGAAATGCGGGAATTCACGGGAGGGATGTAGGATAGTGAGGGATAGATGCGGGAATGGCTGGAAGAAATGTGGGATAGTGCGGGAAGGATGCGGGAATTGACGGGAGGGATGTCGGATAGTGCGGGAGAGATGTGTGATAGTGCGGAAGGAATGCGGGGATTGACGGGAGACATGCGGAATATACGGGGAGCGATGCGGGATAGTGCAGGGGATGCGAGTATGGGCGGGAGGGATGTGGGATAGTGCGGGAATGGATGAGAGGGATGTGAGATAGTGCGGTATGGTCAATGGCGAGTTAAACTAAATCCACTGTATACTAAAAAAAAATTTTTTTTGGGAAAAGTTTGAAAAATATTTGAAAAATTTGACTTGGCCGGCAAGAATGGATGTCAAATTCGTAATCTACGCTAAATTTCCAGTCGATTAATGTATCACTTACCAGAACTCCAG